>JARYZH020000512.1:0-152802 GCA_030021035.2 Notholithocarpus densiflorus
CGAAGTTAGATATTCACTTCAAGTAACTTGAAAGCATAATCAAGGGACCAAGGTTAATTAAAAAATTGATTTTTACCCCATCAAAAAAAAAAAAAAATTGATTTTTACTCTAACATACTCACATTATAAGTAATTTATGGTTACCAAGAGATTTCCTCCGTAATTTGGTCTACCTTCACAATTAAAATTTATTATTATTATTTTTTTCTGATCAAAACTTAGCTCAGCTCAATATTCCACAAATCTAAATTATATAAACACAAATCAATTTTCAATTTACAATATCCTGAATTTGTGAAAGAATTAGAAGAAAACACTCAATAAGGACAAGGTCCCTAGTTGGCTTTCAATTTCATGATACAATCCTTGGAGAGAGGCCAAGTTAGATGAGATCCCTGGTTTGTAATCATATCCACCGAGCCAAATATAGATGATCAATCTAGTGCACGACCATAACTCAAGGTCGATCCCTGATGCCACAAGATAGATCTCAATGCCAAGATAAACTTTATTAGTGTGACCCATGTGGCTCTTTATAGAAAATTAATTTGATTAAAAAAATTTGTGGAATTTGAAACTTTTTTATTCAAAATTTTGCAAACATGGCTGTTTCGTAGATGTCACTTGTCCATTGAGTTGTAAAACCTGCAAGGGTGCTGATATGGTAGAACTGCTGCGAGAGATACTTTCTTGTTTTGGACAAATTTTTGTTTTCTCTCTCAAATTGATTTTGAAGAATCAGCAGCAAAACATAACCATCTACAATCTCCACATAAGTTTCAATTGTGAGAACACTTCAAGGAGATTCGAATTGAGTAATTCATAGAACATATAAGTATCAAGAGAGTAAATTTCGTGTCATTTTGGTTTGGTCAAAGAAATGAAATATTTTGATACCAATGTATCATCTTGAGGTTTGATATATGAGTAGTGATATAAGTTTTTTGTGTCATTTTGGTTTGGTCAAAAAACTCCAATATGGCCAGTACAACATGGTACAATTCTATATTTTGTCTTATAATAGCTTAATTTTGCATTTTTATATCATTATTAGAAAGCATTATCATACTTATTTTGAGTTAATTCATGCATTTTATAGTTGGTTTTGGAATAATGCTAAATAATCAATTTTGTCTTTAATTGAATTTTAATGCGTGAATTTGTCTTTTGTAGGATAATGAAATTAAATAAGTGGATTTGTGCAAAGAAGAAATCTAATGGACTTTAATTTTACAAGGGCCGTGATGAAGTCAAAGAAAACCAACCCAATTAAATTCAAGTCCAATTGGAGCAAGGAATCAAAGGAAATTTGCACCAAATCCAAGTCCAATTTGGATTAGGATTCCAGCTTGGGCACCAGTTAGTATTTGGAGCATAACTTTTGCGCACCAATCGAGATGATTCAAGTTGGGCTGGAAAGCTAACTTAAAGGGCTACAACTTTATAGTTTATCAAAAGTCCAAATTCTGAAGTTAAATAGGTCGAAAACGTCAGTTAAGTAAAGCCTAAAAACTTGGAATTTTCTCAAAATGAGAATTTAACTTGTAGTAGGATTCCTTGACTTATTTAAAGGCTCTTTATGGCAAAATTCAGGAGAGAGCTTCCGTATAACATAATTTAGGTTTTCTTAAAGTTTCTTTATAGTTTTTAGAGTTTTATTTGTGTTATGGCTTGCTAGAAGCCTTGTTAAGGCAAGGGGTGAAACCCAACCGTTTATTGGTATGTTCTTAACAATTATTTATTGGTTTTAATGCTTATGTTTTTATGTTTTTGATTGTTTTACTCATCTATAAAAGTGTTTAGTTCTGTATAATCCTTTGATTTATAGTAAGCTCTGAGCACGTTAAATGCTTAGTATTCCCTGCGAACTAATTTACTAGTTTTGTTTTGCCAAAAATCAATCAATTTCATGAAACTACCTTAGACAATTAATTCTTGAGCTTTTATTGTCAAATCATCCGACTAAGATCATCCTTCATATGAATTTTAGTTGAGTTATAAAATAAATATTGTCAAGACTACCAATAGATGTGTTGTGTGTGGATCCCTAAACCTTAGCGCCTTAATATATTGTTATTTTCTCTCAATTTAAATTACCTTTACTAAACCATCAAAAAACTCTTCAATTAAAATTTATTATTTTAGTTTTATTCTCTTGTGGTTTGCTAATCAAGTCCCTTTTTCCTGTGGATTTGACTTCGGACTTACCAAGTTATTACTTCGCGACAATCCTGCACTTGGGAGCATTATTACTTCGCAGCAAGTTTTTGGCGTCGTTGCCGGGAATTAGGCGATTAGAGAAGCGTTCCACTTCGTTTGGAGAGGTTTTCGGCATTAAATTTCTTCACATATTTGGTAATATCTCTCCAACTCTTTTCTTTTTAAGTAGTTTAGTTTTCTTTTAGAGTTTTTCTTTTATTTTTACTTCTTTTTATTGTTAAAGGTATTTCTTTTCTTTTCTTTTTCTTTCTTGCGTTACTATTGCATGCGTGTTTGGTGTCATGATTGTGATAATCGCTTGGTTAGAATTGAGTCTAATAATTTGTTTGGCAATTTATCTGATTCTGTCACACATTCTCACACATTTGATATCATGGCGAACTTAGAGAGTAATCATGGTGATGAGAATAATTTAAATAATGAAAACTTCCATGCTCACCAACCCATTAGAACTCTCAGGGATTATTTGCAACCTACTAGGAGTAGTGCACCATCATGCATCATTTTTCCAACTAATGCAAATAATTTTAATTTTAAGCCCAATATGATTTCATTACTTCATAAATTTCATGGCATAGATTCTGAAAATCCTTACCTACACTTTAAGGAATTTGAGGAGGTATGTTCTACCTTCTATGACCAATCATGTAATGAAGAGACCATTAGGTTGAAATTGTTTCCTTTTTCTCTAAAAAACAGGGCAAAAACTTGGCTTAATTCTTTGAGACCTAGGTCAATTGGTACCTGGCAAGAGATGCAAACTGAGTTTTTAAAGAATTTTTTTCCAATTCATAGGACTAATGCACTTTAAAGGCAAATAATGAATTTTTCACAAAAAGATAATGAGACATTTTATCAATGTTGGGAAAGATTTAAAGATTTGCTTAATGCTTGTCCACATCATGGCCTTGAAACTTGGCGTATAATTAGTTTTTTCTATGAAAGTTTAACTCCAAAGTGTTGACGCCCCATTTTGCAACCCGCATTTAACCTCACATGGAGGGTAAAATAGTAATTTCGGCTTAGAAATATGCATCTTGATTCTGGTCATTAAATCCTTAATCCCATTTCACCAAAATGATCTTGATGTTGTAACGAAAAAAATGGACTGGTTATAAGCCCTAATCAGACCATCAGATTGAAAGTTATCATCAAATCAAGTTTTAATGGCCGAGATGCACAATCATAAATTGAGTCCGACTATATATGATTATGAACAATTGATTCCAATTGGTTATAATTATAATCAACTTGAGATTAATGACGTGTCATAATTCGATTGGCTAGGACTACATTTTATAGTAAGGTTGCACACACTTAATTAATTAGATAGTTAAACATTAATTATTCAATGAGTAATTTTGCAATTATCTTTTAATTAAGGTAAATTTGGAACTAATTAAGTCTGAAATGGGAGTGATTGGAGCCTATTAATGTTAATTGGAAACTAATTTGGGACCTATTAATGTTAATTGTGCTGAAATTGTTTTCTAACAAATGACCTCTGCTCACCATTTCATTGATATCTCTTAGAATATTTTGAATCTGTGAATTTGGTTAATTTTCCTAGAAACTAGATATCCGGGGCTTCAATTTGAGCACAAAAATGAGATAATTCCGATCAAAATTGAGTAAGATATGATTTTTTTAAATTTAACTCTATAGGCTGTTATAGTAGCTACGGGAAAACCGAATTTTGCTTGCTCCTCACTCCCACCAATCTCTACATTTAATGCACCCGATTTTCCCAAATGCTAAAATAAGGTCTAGGTTCATGATTCTTTGTTAACCCTCATTAAATGACCTTCCATTCATATTTTCTTCACCACTACTATATAAACCTCCCCTCTCTTCCATTCCAAAGCACACAAAAACCCCCTCTTTTCTCCTCTTTTGAGTTCTAGTGAAGTTGAGTAGTCTTGTCATATCTTGGTCTTCCTGAGACTCAAGGTATTGAATGAGACTCACTCTCCCTCTCCTAACTCTTCTTTTCCTCCACCCTTAGGACCTCCACCAATAGTCTCCTCATCACCGTATGGATCTTGCATGAAGGTATAATCTCTTTTCCCTAACTTGTTTTTTATGTTTCCATGATGAGAATTTAAGATTAAAGCATGATAGTAATTATTTAAATTTCCTTGAATATGTTTGAATGTTCTTAAATGTTCTTATGTGTTCTTCACATGTTCTTAGTTGTTCTTCACATGTTCATGCATAACACTAGTTTTGATCTTAAATCCATATAAAAAACATGAAAAAGATGTTAGCTTAATAATTCTTTCAAATCCTTGAATATCACTATCCACACACATTCACTATAATTTATTTTTCAATATAAATGAAATGCTTAATAAATTGAATTAGGGTTTATCACATGCATACACATTAAATTCAACATACAAATTGATTGATAACATATTGGATAATGTGATATGAATGTTGGCTACCATAGTTTGGAAGAACGGTTTCACCGGGCAAGGTGGGTGCCTAACACCTTCCCACCTTGTAACATAGCCTCCGAGCTTAGATCAAGGGTTGATAGATCAATGTTTATCCTTGTAATTTTCAATTTCTAGATTGTAACTAGGAAACAAAGCCATGTACTTTATCTTAGAATGTATCTAGGACCAAAGCTATATAATTTTCCTATGATCAATGTAAACTCAATTTCAAATTAATAAAATGAGGAATTTTTCAATTTTGGTTTTCTTATTTATTCCAATAATTAAGTAAGTAGCGACTCCATTGTAAAACCCTTAATTTAAAGGGGAAAATATAATCAGTCGAACCTCCATTTTGAGAGGCAATAACACGATTTCACCCATTTATGTGGGCTTGGCCCAACATCCAAAAACGGGGCCGGGGGCGCGGTCTCTCACACAAAAATGCGCCAATTTGTAGAGATGATGTGCAATTGAGAGTTTTTGAATAAAGATCTTGATGATGCTTTTATTATTTTGATCTCTTAGCTGAGAATTCCCAATCTTGGGATACCACTGATACCTCAAATAAGTCAAGAGCATCCACCAACACCTCTGGGGTGGTAAGTACCAACTTAGGAAAGATGATGACCTTAGTGCTATGGAGGCTAGTCTAACTAGGAAGTTTAAAGCCATGGAATTAAGGAAGGTCAATGGAATCAATATTGTGCCTAAAATTGATGAAGTTTGTAGAATTTGTGAGACCATGGAACACCCTACCAATGAATGCCCTACAATTCCAGCTTTTAAAGAGGTGTTGCATGACAAGCCAATGCTATGAACATGGTGAAAAAATCATACCATTCCCCCTATTCAGAGACATACAATTCAGGGTGGAGGAATCATCCAAATTTTAGTTAGAGGAATGATAATGTGGTTGCACCTCTTACACATGGTGTTTCAAATTTTGTTCCCTATAATCCCCCTCCAAAGAAGAGTCTTGAGGATACTTTGCAACAATTCATGCAAACTCAGTCCACCATTAATAATCAGAACCCACAAGCCATAAATGACATTAGGAGCACTCTCACTAAATTGACCACATCCATGAGCACAATAGAAAAGGGTAAGTTTCCATCTCAACCACAACCAAACCCACAAGGTCAATTTTGTGTTGATGATTGTTGTTCCTCTGAAAATAAAGTGAGTCAAGTTAAATCTGTAACTACTCTACGTAGTGGAAAAATCATTGAAAAATATATTCCTAAAAGCAATACACATGACAAATCTTCCAAAATAAAGAGTAGTGATAAAGTCCTTGAGCCTAAATCTAATGAAATTGAAAGGTGTCCTATCCCTGCTCCCTTTCCCCAAAGGTTAATTCCACCTCAAAAAGTGAATCAAAATTTTGAAATCCTTGAAGTGCTTAAGCAAGTTAAAGTGAACATTCCTCTTTTGGATGCCATAAAGCAAATTCCATCATATGCTAAATTTTTGAAAGATTTGTGTACTGTTAAGCGTAAGCTTAATGTACATAAGAAGGCATTTTTGACTGAACAAGTTAGTGCAATCATTCAAAACAATAGACCTCCTAAGTTTAAAGATCCAGGTTGTCCCACTATTTCATGTGTGATTGGTTATTCAAAAATAAAGAAAGTTTTGCTTGATCTTGGGGCAAGTGTGAATCTTTTGCCGCATTCAGTGTATGAGCAATTAGGTCTAGGTGAGTTAAAACCCACTTCCATAATTTTACAACTTGCAGATCAATTTGTGATTGTTCTAAAGGGTGTTGTTGAGGATGTTTTGGTTTAAGTGGACAAATTTTATTTTCTTGTTGACTTTATTATTTTGGACATGCATCCTGTTTCTAATGCTAATTCTTAAATATCTGTGAATTTAGGACGCCAATTTCTAGCAACTTCTAATGCATTGATAAATTGTAGAAGTGGGGTCTTAAAATTATCTTTTGGAAATATAACCCTTGAGCTTAATATTTTTAATACTTGTAAGCAAACTAGGGATGAAGAGGATGTGCATGAAGTTAACTTGATTGAAACAATTGCTCAAGACAAAACATTAGAAACTTGTTTAGTCAATTCATGTGATTTTAACTTTGATGAGAATTATGAAATTGCATACATTCATTGTCTGTTGGAATCTGCACAAATATTGGAAGTGAGCAATTGGAAATTGAAATACGAGGAGTTGCCACCTTGTGAGATAAAATTGTTGCCATCTAGTGAGCAAGTACCTAAATGGAAGTTGAAGCCCTGGCCAAATGATCTCAAGTATGTTTTTCTAGGAACTGATGAGACTTTTCCTATGGTAATATCTTTTGAACTTGACTCCTTGCAAGAATGTAAGTTACTAAATATTTTGGGTAAACATAAGGGTGTCATAGGAAGGAACATGGCTAACATAAAAGGACTTAGTCCATTGGTTTGTACTCTTAAGGATTTATTTAAAGGACAATGACAAACCATCTAGGGAGACTAAACAAATTTTGGAAAAGACGGTTAACCCAAATCGTAAAGATTGGTCTTTGAGGTTGAATGATGCACTTTGGGCATACCGCACTACCTATAAAAATATTCTTGGTATGTCTCCCTATAGACTTGTTTATGGTAAAGCTTGTCACTTGCTTGTGGCATTGGAACATCAATCATATTGGGCAATAAAGATGTTTAACTTTAACTTAGACAAGGCTTGTTCATTGAGAAAATTGCAATTGAATGAGTTGGAAGAAATTCGGCGTGATGCATATGAGAATTCTAGGATTTCTAAAGAAAGAATGAAGGTTCTTCATGACAAACAAATTTTAAGGAAATCTTTTAAACCATCTCAAAAAGTTCTTTTGTATAATTCCAGGTTACATTTGTTCCCCATAAAATTGAGATCTAGATGGACTGGACCTTTCATTGTTAAAAATGTTTTCCCCCATGGTGCCATTGAAATTAAAAATCCTAAGAATAGTAACATATTTAAGGTGAATGGATGACGTCTTAAGCCATTTCTTGAGAATTTTTCACAAGAGGAGGAATCCATTAATTTGGAGGATCCCATTTATCAAGACTTGCCAAGTAATTAGCATTAGTGTTTGTGTCGTATTTTAGATTTTTTTTTTCTTTTTGTTATTTTGTTTTCTAACCCCTTTTGCAGGTGTTAAAGTTTTTTTTTTTTTGTTCATTTACGTTCATCTCTTCAAGGTACTCTATGTAATCTCTACTCTTTATTGTTTTTCCCTGTTAACATTGAGGACAATGTAAGGTTTAGGTTGGGGGGAGGAACTTGAGATGATTTGCATTTGGTTTTATTTTATGTTAAATTTTTTTTGGGTTGTTTTTAGTGATTTTGTTTTTGTTTTTGTTTTTGTTTTTAGTCCAATTTTCCAAAAAAAAAAAAAAAAAAGTGTTGCTTTAGCAAGAGTTTTAAGTCAAAGTTCTTTATGCTACTTCTATCTAAAGAATTCCATTTTTTTTTCATGCTCAACTATTATGCACATACACTTTAGCCACATGAACATGTTTCTTGGTTGAGAGATAGAGATGACTTTGGAAATCTTGAAAATAAAATGTAGAGACTATTACACAAGTGAGTTCTTGAGCCATTCATTTCTTTAGAGGGTTATTTTCTTTTGATCTAATTTTTCATTTGGAAGCACATAACTTTTTTGTTGCTTAGTCTCATTATTCTTTGATTTGGTCGAATGCTAAGAATTCATTAATTTTATGCCACACTTGAATATGTTAAAGTCATGGATTTTGAAGAACTATCCCAATCCTTAAGAGATGATTTTAGGCCATCTTTGTTAATTTTGAGCCTTTATTATTTTCTTTTTTGATACATTACCGCTAGTCACCCATTTGAGCCTATTATTTTAGCCATCTTTCTCAAACCCTTTCCTAAAGTGTTCCAAGAATGAATGCAATCAAATTGTCTTATTGCGGTAAATTTGTGGTGAAATAGTTGGAAGAAAAGGAGGACTCACTCCAAAAAAAAAAAAAAAGTCATAAACAGAAAAGGAAAAATGTTGAAAAAAAAAAGGAATGTGAAAGAGGAAGAAATAGAGAATGAATTTATTGATAAAATTTTGACGAAAAAAGAAAAAAAAAAGTGAAAGTGCGATATTCAAGAAACTTGAGAGGATAAATCAATTGTCATATATTCAAAAGAAGTTATCTCTTTAATTATTCTTGGGAACACTTTTTATTTTTACCTATACCCTTTGTTCTAAATTCCTCCTTTTTACCTTACATTACGTCCCAATGAAAGTCCTATTTGATCTTAAGGAAGGTATGGTTTGGATCTTGACATGACTAATCAATGTGTGTGGTGTAATATTCTTAGTGTTTGGCATCCTTTCATGAGACAATAAATGTCCTTTATTTTGCTTCACTGTTCTGCATCTTATTTATATGTGAGATATTAGTCCTTGTTCTACATTATTCTGCTCACATATGTTTGAGAGTGTTACACCCTTTTCGGAGTGATTTTATTCGTTGAGTGTTAACAACTGTGAGATTTGAGTTGAAGCATAACTTTTGGATAGAAATTCAAGACATGTTTTATCTTAAGACTAAGGTTGTGTTTGTATTGGCTAAACTATTCACATACTGAGTATTGATGGCATGTGGAATATTTTTTGTGGTTGTTAGTGTTTTGACCTTTGATTAACTATTTCTACTAAAGTAATAATTTTTTTTATTTTGTGTCTTTGTCTCAAGTCGCTAGGGACGAGCAATGAGCTGGTTGGGGAGTGTCTTTGTGTTTTTGTTATTTTGCTAGGGACGAGCAATGAGCTGGTTGGGGAGTGTCTTTGTCTTATTATTAAAAAGCATTATCATACTTATTTTGAGTTAATTCTTGCATTTTATAGTTGGTTTTAGAAAAATGCTAAATAATCAATTTTGTGCTTAATTGAATTTTAATGCGTGAATTTGTCTTTTGTAGAATAATGAAATTAAATAAGTGAATTTGTGCAAAGAAGAAATCTAATGGACTTTAATTTTACAAGGGCCATGATGAAGTCAAAGAAGGCCAACCCAATTAAATTCAAGTCCAATTGGAACAAGGAATCAAAGGAAATTTGCACTAAATCCAAGTCCAATTCGGATTACGATTCCAGATTGCACACCAGTTAGTATTTGAAGCATAACTTTTTGCTCATATGTCCAATCGAGATTATTCAAGTGGGGGTGAAAAGCTTACTTAAAGCGCTACAACTTTGTAGTTTACCAAAAGTCCGAATTCTGAAGTTAAATGGGCCAAAAACATCGGTTAAGTGAAGCCTAAAAACCTGAGATTTTCTCAAAACGGGAATTCAACTTGTAATAGGATTCTTTGACCTATTTAAAGGCTCTTTCGGGCAAAATTTAGGAGAGAGCTGCCATAGAACATAATGTAGGTTTTCTTAAGTTTCTTTATAGTTTTTAGAGTTTTATTTGTGTTATGGCTTGCTAGAAACCTTGCTAAGGTAAGGGGTGAAACCCAACCGTTTATTGGTATGTTCTTAACAATTATTTATTGGTTTTAATGCTTATGTTTTTATGTTTTTGATTGTTTTACTCATCTAGAAAAGTGTTTAGTTCTGTATAATCCTTTGATTTATCGTAGACTCTGGGCACGTTAAATGCTTAGTATTTCCTACAAACTAATTCACTAGTTTTGTTTCGCCAAAAATCAATCAATTTTATGAAACTACCTTAGACAATTAATTCTTGAACTTTTATTGTTAAATCATCCGACTAAGATCATCCTTTGTATGAATTTTAGTTGAGTTATAAAATAAATATTGTTAAGACTATCAGTAGATGTGTTGTGTGTGGATCCCTAAACCTTAGCGCCTTAATATATTGCTATTTTCTCTCAATTTAAATTACCTTTACTAAACCATAAAAAATCTCTTCAATTAAACTTTATTATTTTAGTTTTATTCTCTTGTGGTTTGCTAATCAAGTCCATTTTCCCTGTGGATTTGACCTCAAACTTACCGAGTTATTACTTCGCGACAATCCTGCACTTGGGAGCATTATTTAAGTCGACATTAAGCTAACAAACTATTGTGTCACCGACTCACCAGTCACAAAGTAATAATTTAAATATTTATTTATGAGGTGGTTAAAGCCCACCAATCACATTCATTGCCATATCATTTTGTAAGAATTATGTAGTAAAACACTAAAACTTGTAGTACCTTTATACAAAGATTTATTTATTTATATATTTATCAAAATATAATCTAAATTGCACTTATTTTATAAGCCTAAGTATTATCCTAAGTACATTAACCCAATGTAATCATTTTATTATATTGGCTGAAACATCAATATTGCCCAAAATACCCAAAAAAACTCCAATATGGCCAGTACAACATGGTACAATTCTATATTTTGTCCAGTACATTTAAAAAAAATACCGGTATTAGTTTAATGACCGATATGGTATATATCACTAGTATGGCTGGTATTGACTTTATTGATAGGAGCACCATTGAATCCAAAAGTTTAAGTTTATGAGTTTGGGCCTAATTATGTTCTACTAACCACTTATTATCTTCTTCTTTTTTTTTTTTTTTCTTTTTTCTTTTTTTTTTTCTTTTTTTGTGTGGAGATAAAACAACTCATTATCTAATGTGAAACTTCACTATTTAACCAACTACACCACTTACATGTAAATATTATAACAAACTTTTAGCAGTAACACATCACATTAACATTAAATAAGGTCTATCATAAGCGAATAGTATACAAATTCATAAATAAGGTCTATCATGAACATTGAAGAACCATACCACTTACATATGAATATGACTCCAACTGTAACAGTGTAACAATTATTGAACATTAGTCCATCATTGGTTAATAGTTTACAAATTCCTGATTACAAATACGGAAGAAGTACTAAGTAGTCTAGAATTACAACAAAGTCATATAGTGTAACAATCACATAGGTTTCGAAAATAAATAATATATTGTAACAATCACATACGTTTCAAAAATAAATAAATCACATAAAGATAACACTTTGAAATAAAAACAATCAATAAAAGGGAAGATCCATATTATTTTGAGTTGCTCCCTAGTCATCATTCTCCATCATGTTGTATATCCCCAACTTCACTAGTAGTATCTCTCCCCAAATTATCATTAGCATCATGTTCACTCTCCCCACCTTCATTAGCATTAGTCTACAATAAAAGTATTTAGGAATAAAAAAAAAAGATACAAAGTAATCCAAAAACAATATGATATGAAAGAGCACTATGTTATTATGTTAACATATTATGAACAATGTTCCGATCTCATCCACCAAATATGCAGATCAACTAAAACCAAATGCGACAAGATCCAACAATCACAAAAACCAATGTCAACTATATTCAAATTAAATTTCTCACATTCCGCACCGTAGTAAGATACTACATTTCAAATAACAACAATAATTACAACACCAATATGGGAATTTATCTTCTTCTTTTTTAATTACATAATTTAGAAGTAGTTGCGGTTCCATGATTATTTTCTAGGGGTTAATAAGAAACATAAATGATACAAAATATAAAACAAAAGAGAACTTGAATATCATATATAAAAGAAAAAAAAAGAAAAAAAAAAAAAAGAGAACTTGAATATATCAAATTGTAAAAAAATTAAAAATTAAAAAAATTAAAAATTAAGTTTTACAATTGCCTTTTATGCATATTTTGAAATCATTGTATAATATTTTTATTATTAATCTTACGAGCAACATCTCTTTCAATGTACATAGCCAAACAATCATTCATCCATTAATCTTCTATTTGATTGATTTATTTCAAAATTGCTAAGATCTAAATGGGCTTTTTCTAAGGTTTTTGATTAACAAATTTCTACTTTCATTGTTAAGCTTATAATTAATTTTTATTTTATTTTTTCAAATTTTAGCTCAAATTGGTTTGTTACCGAATGAATGGGCACGGTGTCTTTTGCCGCTTGTGAGAGATAAAAAGGTTAAGGTAGAAGGTTGTTGTAAATCTGCTCCTGATGTTTTAGGCATAATGGATACGATTCTTTTGTCGATAAGGTAAATGTAGGTTTTAACTTAATGACGATAATCTGCTTTTGATTTCATGTAATTACGTTATCTTTATGATAGACTCGTAAGTTTTCGAAGATGTTTTGGTTAATTTCACCTCATAACTAGGTTGGCGTCGAGAAATTGATGACGAGGGTAGCATGGTTAAGATAGTGTTGCATATGATTTTGTTTTGAATTGTATAATGTTGTATCTGGTTGGTGTATACAGTGGTTGATGAATTTACATATTGTCTTCAATCTAGTGTGTACCTCAATAGTTCTATGTTCCGTAAGCTTCACCAGACCTCGCTCAAGGCAGCCAGCAATGCTGCTGAGGAATCAGTAGTTCATCCTCTCCCAAATTTGTTCCGGTTGCTCGGACTAATCCCTTCTAAGAAGGTGATCATTTGTTAATTTACTTGTTTCATCTTTCTCTTTCAGGTTTATTCCTTTAATCTGATCATAGATGCTGCTTGTGCTGCTAAATTTGAATATATGATGTAGTTAGCATCTTTTTGTTATCATATATTGTATCCTGCTGAGCTTTTACGTAGAAGTTGTAACTGAATTTTTATTTACTTTATTGATTGGTTGTAATTAGGCAGAATTCACTCCTAGTGACTTGTACACAAGGAAGCGGCCTTTAAACCCGGAGGTAGGGAAACATTAAAAGCTTTCTTTTTTCAGCTGTGTTCATGGTGGAGTTTAGAGCTTAATCTTGCTTTAACAGGATAGTTCTGGTCTTCGGGCCTCATTGTTACACGTTAACAAGCCTACGAATCCTTCTCGAAACGAAAATGAAGTGGAAAATGAGGAGTCCATTTCGGATGCTGATCTCGACAACATTGTCGGTGTTGGAAATTGCTCTGAGTTAGAGGTACTGTCATTTCTTAGATGATATTGAACTTTAGTGGGGCTTGCTTATGCCTATAGAAGGTGAAATTACTCAAAAGTGTGTTGTGTTATAGGAAATGGATCCCCCTGGTACTCTTCAATGTGAACTTCGACCCTACCAAAAGCAGGCTCTTCATTGGATGATTCAGCTGGAGAAGGGACAATGCCTGGATGAGGCGGCAACAACACTTCATCCATGTTGGGAGGCATACCGTCTTGCAGACAAGTACGTTAGATCATTATGTTATCTGATCCTCTCTAATCTTGAGACTCTGTATTCATGGGAGTGTTTGTCTATCCAGGAGGGAGCTGGTTGTCTATTTGAATGCATTTTCAGGTGATGCTACAACAGAATTTCCAAGCACACTGCAAATGGCCAGAGGAGGAGTATGTTCTGAGATGGCTCATACCTAATTTTAATTTTAATTCCCATTCATCATTGTTATAACTCAGTATATCGACTTTATTTTGCAATTAAAGATTCTGGCAGATGCAATGGGTCTTGGGAAGACCATTATGACCATATCCCTCCTCCTTGCTCATTCAGAAAGAGGTGGATCATCAAGTAGTCAGTACATGAGTCACCCCTCAAGTGAAGATAGTGAACTCAGTGGTATGTTAGACCACTGCCAAGATCCCCCAAAGAAGACAACAAAAATTTCAGGTTTTGATAAGTTGATGAAGCAAAAGAACATCCTTATCAATGGTGGAAATTTGATTGTATGTCCTATGACTCTTCTAGGCCAGTGGAAGGTATTAGTATTGGAATCCTTATTTACTGTTTGTTATTCTGCATAATTGTATCAAGTGCTTCATTGAAAGTTGGTACTATAAGTAGCAAAGCATATGCATGCTCATATGCTTTTCTGTTTATGAGAGTCAGTCTGAACGATTCAGTGAATTGTCAGGCAGAGATCGAGACTCATGCACAACCAGGGATTTTGTCTCTATATGTTCATTATGGACAAAGTAGACCAAAGGATGCAAGAACTCTAGCTCAGAGTGATGTTGTAATTACCACATATGGAGTGTTAGCCTCAGAGTTCTCGGCAGAGGTAATTTAAACACTCTTGTTACGTATCAAAAAAATTTAAACACTCGTTCTTTATGATGGAAATTGTCTGAGTATAATTTCTGCCTTTCTTTGCATGAGATCAACTAATGCACTTTCTTGTATCTGTTATCCATGTAGAATGCTGAAGACAATGGTGGACTTTACTCAGTTAGATGGTTTAGAGTGATTCTTGATGAGGCACATACCATAAAATCCTCTAAAAGCCAAATTTCTATGGCTGCTGCGGCTCTAGTTGCTGATCGTCGCTGGTGTCTTACTGGCACCCCCATCCAGGTCAAGTTTTTATGGAACTTGTTGTAAACTGGTCAAGTTTCTTTGGAAATTATTGTAAACCAAAAAGGGTTCTTGTGAATGAATGTTACTACTTGTTGGGTGTCCTCTCTCTCTCTCTGGTACTTCTGTGCAATCTTTTTAGCAACCAAATGAACAACTTTACTAAATCTGAAGAAAAAAGGTTCCTTCAAACTCGTCCACTATTTCTTCTAGATGTGTTTTTTAGTCAGTATTTACTCTCTCCCTCAAGTCTATTTCATAGTTGAGCTCCCACCCAACCCCTTTTGTTAAGCTTCTAACAGGATGGTTGACTTGACAGTTGACATCTAACAGATCTTTTTCCATAATGGGAAGGTACTTGTGACCTTTAGGCCAAAACTTCCTTTTGATACTTATATCATGTGATGGATCACGGATGGCATATTATTAGAATACTTTCCATCTTTTCATTATTATATAATATCCATGTTTTAAATGATATTGGATCTTTAAGGTCTATTGCATATTTATGTGCTTTGCAAATTTTTCACATCTGATGTCATGCTTGAAGCATGAAGTTATCTTCATGTGGTACCTTTTGACTTTTCTCTTGCAAGAACCGTTCAGTTTATCTGCTGAAATAAGGATGCCATGGACATTTATTAACTTGATTAAGCTCTGTAAGAACTAAGTTAAACTTTTCTCTAGTATATGTAATACAAAATCTAAAGGGAGATAAATGTTGTTATCAGAAGCTGGATACGAGAGCTTCAGCTTCTGATATACCTGTGCATATGCTGTTAAGCTTAAGCACTGCAACAACTTTATGTGGTTTTATGAACTATTTTGCAGTGTTACATCTGCACATGCACTTGTTTTGAATTTAGGCTTGCTTATGTGACATGGTTAGTTTCTCTTAGATATAGATCTTGTTGTTGATTGAGTCCGCTATTTGTTTTGGTAGGACATCAAGTCCCATGTCTACGAAGCTATATTGAGCAGGCCAGATGCTTATCTTGCAGATAGTGACTTTTGTTACTTGTGTGGTGTGGTTGTTTTACTTCATTGTTATGCTTCCTGACATTTAATTTTTCCATCACAGAACAACCTAGAGGACATTTACAGTCTTCTTAGATTTTTGAAGGTGGAACCATGGGGAACTTGGGCATGGTAAGTTTTGCTGCCATTTTTAGTGTAGAATAAACATATTGTGATCTTTGGAGTTCCTAAAATTGGTTATGGCTATTTTTAATTTTGTATAATTTCTGCTGAGGTTTCTTATATCTAGGATTTTTTCTCTATTTTTGTTTAAAAATTATTGTGCATGTGAAGGCAATATTTTCCTTTGCTCAGCTATTATCAATTTTTGTACATCAAATGTACTGAGAAGCCTTTGAGAATTCATAGAAGATGCTTTTTTGTAGTTTGCGAAATAAAGGATGCTTTTTAAAATTAAAAAAATTTAATGATTACAAGAGATACATAGGAAACTAATCTTTCTAATGAGAAATTTTGGCAATACTTTAAACTGGGCCTCTTTTGAGTTTTGTTTAATGGCTGCACCTTTGCCAGTATTAGAATCCGCTTGTTTTTATGTAAAATATTTTCCATTTTCAGTCAAAAATATTTTCAAGGAAAATTGCTTATTTTCAGCAATTTGTTTGCAACCCAGAAAAGCACTCCAAAAACCATTTTCAGGACATTGGCCCTATGAAAAATTATAGTTTATATGTGAATTTAGTCATATAAAGTACTATGTCCCCGAGTCGCACATAACAGCTTCAGTGAAGTGATAAGGTAGGGAACCTCTGCAGTGGATGCTATTCATTCCTGGCATTCTTGTGTGTGTATGTGGGTTGGTTTGGGTGTCATATGTTTAAGCAAAAACTCTTTCTAATTTCCTATTATTTCCATGAAGTGAGTTGATGTAGATGTCCCTTGTTTGATTGGTCTATCTTATATATTCTAGGTGGAACAAACTTGTTCAAAAACCATTTGAGGAGGGTGATGAGAGAGGGTTAAAGTTGGTTCAGTCCATTCTAAAGCCAATCATGTTAAGGAGAACAAAATCTAGCACTGATCGAGAAGGAAGGTGAGTAATGTCGTCTTAACTCCACTTTTTTGTATGTTTTCCTCTAAAAATTATTGTTTGTTGCAGGCCAATTATTGTTCTTCCACCAGCTGATATTCAGGTTATCTATTGTGAACTCACGGAAGCTGAAAAAGACTTTTATGACGCCCTTTTTAGAAGATCTAAGGTTCTCGTTTCCGTCATTGCTTTATATACTGTGTTATTGTTTTAAGGTTATATTCTATGGTACATTTTGAACAATATGTCAATGACCTAGGGAGGGGGGATAAAACTAAGAGTAATATGTTGATATGAAATCCCTTCAGGTGAAGTTTGATCAATTTGTTGAGCAAGGACGGGTTCTTCATAACTATGCTTCCATATTGGAGTTACTTTTACGTCTTCGCCAATGTTGTGATCATCCATTTCTTGTGATGAGGTACGTATACCTTCAGTCCCCCCCCCCCCCACCCAGCTTTATTGTTATTATATTCATGCCTTGCTACAATGATGATGGTACTATGGAGGTCTGGTAAGGTATAGAGGTGATCTTTAGGCCAATTATCAATGCACTTTATTTTGAATGATTGGTAATCAGCAAGGAATTCTTATCCCCAAATATCTAGTTGCATGAAGAGATTGACCATAATAATTGTTCATATGATAGTTAAATGTTACTGTTGATTATAACCGTAAAAATGTCCTTATATCTTGTTTAAAGAAAAAATCCTGCAATTATGATTGCTTAAGGGTGGCTTTGATTTGGACAGTCGAGGAGATACGCAAGAATTTTCTGATCTGAATAAGCTAGCTAAACGTTTCCTTAAAGGCAGCCACAATGCCCAGGAAGGGGAAGCTAAAGATGTGCCTTCACGAGCTTATGTTCAAGAGGTTGTGGAAGAGCTGCGTAAAGGGGAGAAAGGAGAGTGTCCGATATGTCTTGAAGCATTCGAAGATGCAGTATTGACACCTTGTGCTCACCGCTTATGTCGGGAATGTCTATTGGCAAGTTGGCGAAATCCTACTTCTGGTTTATGTCCTGTTTGTAGGTATCTTCAAGTTGTCAGTTGTCATAATGTTTTAAATATGGATTTTATTTTTGTATGTTCTTTTACAGGATTTGTATATTCTTTTCCTTGGAAGTCATTTTGATGTGAATTTTCCAATTATGCAATTTCTGAATATTATTTCCTTCTACAGGAAGATCATTAGTAAGCAAGATCTTATAACAGCCCCAACCGAGAGTCGCTTCCAGATCGATATTGAGAAAAATTGGGTGGAGTCATCCAAAGTTGTTGCTCTCTTGCATGAACTTGAAAATCTTCGCTTTTCAGGCTCTAAGAGCATTGTCTTCAGCCAGTGGACTGCCTTTCTTGACCTCCTGCAGATTCCTCTTTCTCGGTAAAAATTCATACCTCCTTAGAAAAGATGAAGGAACTCATTTGGTTGTGTCATAGAAATTGGGCACGATGTAGGTTCTCCTCTTAGTATATCTTTTATAGAAGAGCTGAATGAGTATACACTCTTCGGAATAGCAGAAGATTCCTCCTGGTAAAAATTCATAGCTGCTTAGAGAAGGTGAACTCATTTGGTTGTGATAGCTTAGAGCACCATGCTGTTCTCCTTTCAGAATATCTTTTATAGGAGATCTGAGAGAATTCATATAAGCATTTTACTTTTCCATCAGATTCAGTTCTTTGTAATTTGTCACATCAATCAGTATTTCAGTAGTTTCCTTTTTGTCCAGGAATAACATTTCCTTTGTTCGTCTGGATGGGACTCTAAATCTGCAGCAGCGGGAAAAAGTGTTAAAGCAGTTTTCAGAAGATAGCAACATTCTGGTATTTGACTAATTTATGCAGTAATTTTCCTTCTTTTATACTGTGGGTAAAGAAAAGTAGTCTAACAAATGGTTTGGGTTTAATAATTGGAGCTTGGTTATTGCATTAGGTATTGCTGATGTCACTGAAGGCTGGTGGAGTTGGAATAAATCTAACAGCAGCTTCCAATGCCTTTGTCTTGGTATGCAACAGAGATTGAACTTTCCACTTTTCATTGTGATATGCTGTCTTCCTTGTATGAAATAGCACAAGGAATTGGCATTGGTATATCTCATTCTATAAGCACTAACTTCTTGTTTTTGGTTGTCAGCAAGTTATAAAATATAAATGAATCTTTGTTAAGGTTACTGGGGTTTTTGCACCTTCATAATGTCCGACTTAGGTGGCAATTTAGCCAGATTATTATTATTTAGGAGGATCAGCTTTTTTATGCTGAAAACTTGGTGGTGCTTGTGAAATTGTGTAATAATGCATCTGTTTTTTTTTTTTTTTTTAAATTACTAGACGAGATAGATAATGCCTTTACAAAGAACTTGCATATATGTTTTAAATAAGCTATTCTGCAGTAATTTTGCTTCCCGCTTTTGTTCTTCAGTTTCCATGTCCAATACTCTTTTGGGCAAGTGATTTTTGCTTTGGTGAATTTGGTGTTTATGATCTGATCGACATTTTTTTAGGATCCATGGTGGAATCCAGCAGTAGAGGAGCAAGCTGTCATGCGCATTCATCGGATTGGACAAACTAAGAGTGTGATGATCAAACGGTTCATTGTGAAGGTTCTCTCTCTCTCTCTCTCTTTTGAATCCTTAGCCCATGTGGCCAGAAATTCTAGTTTTATTCTTTCAGTTTTATAGTGACACTGGCAGTACAGAGTTGTACTTTGTAACTGCACTGAGTCGCTGACTCAACATTTCTTCAGTGGTAATATAAATAGGGTTTAGAATTTTCCAACGGAATTGCAACTTGTCCCTTTCTACCAAAAGAAAACAATAATAATAATTAACGCAAGGCTTGGAGGACCTTTTGCTTTACATGGGTAAAGCTAGGAGATATGTTGCGAACATTTTGTCTTGGACTCTACAATAAGCACTCGTTTAAATGCTTTGGATGGCAGGGAACTGTAGAGGAAAGAATGGAAGCAGTGCAAGCACGTAAGCAGCGGATGATTTCTGGAGCTTTGACTGATCAAGAAGTCAGAACTGCACGAATTGAGGAATTGAAAATGCTCTTTACTTAGACCACTACAGAAATATAATAGTTGTTCCTTCACATGATGTCCTTTGATGAGAATGCTCTTTTGCTCTAAGAGCGCATGAGATCAAGATGTTTATGACCTGGTAAAATGAGTGGCTTCTGACGTGGCACTAGAGCTTGAAGGAAGTTGACTTGGGGCTATTTATATAAGCCAACATGCTATACTTCTTGCGGAGGCAGATCGGGGTGGCAAGAGTTTTTTGCTATGCAATTTTCTTGCATGCTCATGTATTTCCACCATGGGTTTTAAAGCGGTGGTCAATTTTTGTAATTTGATGGATACAGAATGAATTCAATTTGATTGATTTACTAGACGTCGGTTTTAAGTTAGGTCAGGTCTTCAAAGGCAACAAATCGAAATGAGAAATGCTATATGCACAACACTTTCACAACAAATCTTAGGTGATAGGTTGTTACTTGTTATTAGTGGGTAAGAAAATAATCAGTGGCGGGTTCAAATTAAACTCAATAACAATTTGCCACCTAAGACTTGTGAAAATTTTGTGGACTTAGCACTTCTCAATCGAAATTGCACGGCCGCATGGCCTAATGTATATCATATGTATATCATAAGAGAGTATTTTAACGTGTTAAGATGGAGATAGTCGCATCAGGGTTACCATATTGTAGTTAATCGTAATGACAATTGTGTTCGTGAATAGTCAAAGTATGGTTTTGTGTCTAATTTCATCTTAAACTTTTAGTGGCCAAGTATCTTTAGTAGCATCCTTTACATGATTTGGAGTGGATTCAATCTTCTTTTTCATTCAGTAATATTTCTAGTTATCAACGAATTCCTTGAATTTTAGGTGGGATGGGGATTGTAATTCTTTCTACCTCTCAGGGTATAATGACAAACTGAGAGGCCCAACTAGAAGGAATCAGCGGAGAAATATTTTAACTGACGACAGGAAAAACACTACTCTCCCCTAGACCTCAATACCCCCCCCCCCCTTGAGGAGCGTAGGGATTTGAAAGAGTACTACAGGCTTTTTCATTTACTGGAAAATGGTGAAATATAAGAGAAACAAGGCTTAGTGTTGGTGGTGGGTTGTAAAATGATTTTAATCAAGCCTTGCAATGGATTGTTCAAACTTTGTTCATCAATGTCAATCAACGTGATGGATAATTGTAAATTATCTTTTGAGCCAATTCATCTACTTTAGCTTAGTTTATTTAAAGCTCCGTGTAAATTATGTCTTAAGCTTGGCAGTGTTGTATATTTGAACACTCCTTATTGAGTGAGGAGTTATTATTCAGTGGTTCAGGAGCACAATAAATGTGTGCTCCTTCCTTTCACATAATAGTGACTCCCACCATAATAGTGAGCACAATAAAAATTATTTTTGTTTTGGAAAGGGACCGCGCTAGCCATAGATATGAACTAGGTGTCGACTTTAACTCTTGGATTTTTAGGAGATTGGTTTTCAATTCAAAGGGCAACAAAAAAAAAAAAAAACAATATTTTATATATTATATATTAGCATATCTTAACTATTTAAAAAAAACATATTTCATAATATATTAGCATATCTTAACTGAAAATTTTCATATTTCATAAATCATGGATCTTGATTCCTGAGGGTATTCGAGGTTTAGAAACTTTAATAGACTTTTATGATCCGTTTGGATTGAGGGGGAGGGAGAGGGAATAGAGTAGATTTAGCACAAAATTAGCTTATTTTTAGCCAACTTTACTTTACTTTCCTCCACTCCCCCTCCTTCTCTCCTCCATCTAAACAGGCCATTAATTTTAAAGAAATTGAAGGGAGAATAGAAGAAAATATGCTGATCATAAAGGATACCTTGCCTCGTGGCTTAAAGGGTTTTATATATATGTATGTTTTGGGGGTTGGTGTAGTGCCTAAAACTCCAAAAAATACCCTTGAACCTATGCTCACCCATAGGATTGGATGATTACTATCAATTTTGAAAGTGGTTTTAGGGTTTTGGGGTGTTGAATGTGTATGCATGCACTAACCAAGTGTATCCATCACATGGTTCTTATGGAACCTTAACTTCCTAGTCATTCAAGGCCTTATTGCTTGGGGCATTGTGGTTAAGTTTTCATCTTGAAATAATTATTGCTTTGCCATTAAGGTTAAAGACCTAAGTTGTTGGGCAGTGCAAAATAAGATGTCTACATGTGGTCGTAGTTGCTTACTGATAGTAATGGCTTTGGATTTCCAAGATCATTCGACAATGGTGAAATTTAAGGCATAATTTGGTAGTTTTTGGGATTAGCTCATTATTAGAAACATTGGCTAATCGAGTGTTTTGGATTGTGAGTTTTAGGTTGTGGGTGTAGCAACTGACAAGTTGATGAGAATTGTGTTACCAAACAAAAATTTAAGTTTTGTTCTCAAACACACTTGGTTTAGTTGGCAAATTTTGACATCCCTACTAAATTTACCCTTTGGACTATACCCCCAACTTTAGGTAACCCCCAAAAAAAAAAGGTTTACTCCTTTCCAAACAATGTTTTTTTTTTTTTTTTTTTTGCATATGAATAAAAAGAAAATTGTTCTTACCATTGAAAATGTGATGGCATAGCTTTTTGAGAATGATCTCAGTTATAATTTTGAAATTGTGTCTTGAAAACATGATTTCATAATTTAATTGAAATCATGTTTTGAACACACGATTTCAGCTGATGTGGCGCACACACTTCGTAGACATTATTTGTAATAATCAGCACTTTAATTTTATAAACAATTATGTTAAAGAAGTGGTGTTATATATGAATAATGTTGAAAATGATGTTACTCTAATTACAACATGTTAGGTCAACAATCGTGGAAATTATAGTTTATAGCCTTCCTCTTTTTAAAAACTATCTCATACCCTCAAAACCCATGAAAATTTGGAATGCAAATTTGGGATTCAATGAAATAGATGATAACTTTTGCTTAAATGATTTATCATATCATATCATATAAACTTTTTTTTTTTGTTGAGAAATATATCATATAATATCTAGGGTTCAAATTGTGCAACTATTAACTCTTGTTCCCAATTTTACAAGGACTAGTCCGAACTAAAATTAACCGATGGACTAGGACAGTGACCGTTACAAATTACATCTACAATGGAGACAATGTTTTTGAACTTGGGAAAAATTGGGCGGGAAATTCCATTAAATAGGACATACTTCCCGCCATTTTGATCTAATTTGTGACTTGTCCCTTCATAGCTTTAAGCAAATGCAAGTATTCGTGGTGAGACTCGCACCTAACTTTTAAAGTCTTTAACTATTTGGCTTTTTTTTTTGAAAAAATTCACGGGATCGGGTTAAATTCTGAGTCGACTCGCTTTTTTCAGAGTCAACCATACTAGCGGGTTTTATAAAATTTATTTATTTCCCACTTTTTCATATTATTATTGATTGTATTGTATTTTCATGTTTGAGGCGGTGGGCTTAGGGAAGCAAAATCCCGTGGAAATAGTATTGCATTTGTTTTTGTGCAACTGGTTTGACTTTTGATATATCAAAAAGTTATGGACCCCACATCATATGGTTTTAGTTAGCTTGAAACGTACCATGCGGTTTTGTACCCTTTAGCTTCATAGTACAAATACCATATCCATGAAAATCATTATAAATTCATAAATTATCTTCTTCTTCTTTTTTTCCAATTTAAGTGTTTATAGCTCTTCAACACCTAATTATTCACCGGATGTGTGTATTCTCTAATATTACAAACACTAAATAATTATATGGGAAAATTATTTAGGAGTAACTATAAGATGTTTACTAAAAGTTTTAAACATAGAGCCTCATGGATCTTACTTTAAAAACTATTACACCAACCATTTGGAGTTATAAATTCGGACATAATCAAGCACAAAAAGAAAGACATCAAATTTCTTTCAAAATGATAAGCATTTTTCTCATATACATATCATGATTGGCTCTTCTAGTAAGCCATTTAATCAACGATTTAAGGACCTTCAAGTGGAAGACGACCCCAATTATTAGTCAATAAAAAAAAAAAAGGACTATGCAATATTTGTCTCTAAGTGTCCGTTTGGGAACAATTTATTTAGCTGAAACTGAAAACTTTTTGCTGAAAGTACTATAAATAAAGATAAAAGTTAGCTGAAATAAAATAGTGGAACTTATGAATAGTACCAAAAATAAACTGGCTTTTTAAGCCAATGCCAAACACAATCTAAGTATGTAATAGTTTTAACTAAATCCCAAATTTTAGCTAAAAGATGAAAACAACTATATGAAAATTATATCTCTCATCATAGGCTACACATTTTTTTTTTTTGCTACATCTTTTATACATTTAATTTCAATTTGGGCAAGGTGTTCTAGAATTTAAAGGATTTTTTTTTTTAGAAGATAGATTTTAAAGGATTTTGATTAAATAGGAATAAAACAGTGTATGACTTGATAGTCAATAAATATTAAACAACGTGAGTTTTTTTTCTTCAATATTTTGAATCAATAATTTATAAAGATTGATATTGAAGATGATGTAAATCATAATCTAAGAGTAACTTGGATGAAGTGGAGAAGTCCAACAATTATGAAAAAAAAGTTGTAAAATTTATTGTTATTAGATGGTACAAAAATAATTTTTGTACTACAGTAGGAATTTATGCCAACGAGAGACCCTTTTTTTTTTTTTTTGGAAGTAGACACTCTTTATAAAATGGCAAAGTGGGCCATGTATTATTACCATACGAGGGGGAGGACTCACAGTACTGATATGAGGACGCCCTCATCTTATAGTCATTATTTAATAATTTTAAATAGCACAAAAATATCTCAAATAATAAATAACTTAAACCCGTGACTCAGATGCCAACTCGGAGTGAGCAAGCGAGTTCCGAGTCAAAGAATAAGCACCACGCGAGCCGCTATAATAAAACTTGGTAGAAGAGTGTGGAGAGAGGCCGTTGTTGTTGTTCTCTCCTATTAGGGCTTTACTTCTCTCTCTCTCAAAAGCAGCGTGCACTTCGTCAATGGTGATTATCAATCAGGTAATTTTTCGCTTCACTTTTCATCGAAACTTTTCAAATTCCCAATCTATATCATTCCGAAACTTCATTTTTTTTTTTTTTGTGCAAAAAGTATAACTATACTGTAAAATTGTATTCTGATCGATTTAGTTTTTGCTCTGTTTTTGTAGGATCTACATAAACCCTAATTTAAACCAGTATTTTTCATGTGAGGATTTTTTTTTTTCTATTGTTTTTGGTTGATTAGAGCGAGATAGAGGTTACTTGAAACCCTAGAAATCGCTTTCGATTGGATTCGGAATTCGGATTTTAGGGTCCGATCCGATTCTTGCACCCTAGATCGGTAAAATGGAGCCTCCGGTGGCCAGATCGAGGGGTCGGCCGAGGAAACGGAGGCGAAAAGATGCTGAGAACACTCCGGGACCGGACGCGAAGAAGCAGCCGGTGGAGACGAGATCGTTGGCTTTGGTTGGGCGCTATGTGCTGAAGGAATTTGATGGCAGTGGGATTTTTCTCGGGAAAGTTGTACATTATGAGGAGGGGTTGTATAGGGTCAATTATGAGGATGGTGATAGTGAGGACTTGGAGAGTGGCGAGCTTCGCATGCTTATATTGAGGGATAATGATTTCGACGAAGATTTGGATAGAAGGAAGATAAAATTAGATGAATTGGTATTGAAGATTAGTGAAAAGAGAAGGATTGAATTGGAGAAGAAAGCACGTGTCTCGACAAATGAAGGGGATAAGGTTGAAGTGTCTACTTTGAGTGAGGTGAGTGGTGGATTGACAATTGAAAAGGATGGGGAAGAGGTTGAAGGCGATGCTGATGCTGATTCATCGAGTGATTCGTGTGAGTATGCGATGGATAGGGATTCAGGGTTCGATACAGAGACCCCACCTATCCCGCTACTTGAGTTGCCACCTTCTTCGGGAACCATAGGTGTGCCGGAGCAGTGTGTTTCACATCTTTTATCCGTTTATGGCTTCTTGCGGTCGTTTAGTATCTGCTTGTTTTTGAGCCCATTTACTTTGGATGATTTTGTGGGCTCGCTTAATTGTTGTGTTGCAAACACCTTGTTGGATGCTATTCATGTTGCATTGATGCGTGCATTGAGGCGTCATCTTGAAATGCTCTCATCGGATGGCTTGGAGCTTGCTTCAAAATGCTTGAGGTACTTTTTTTTTTCCATCTCTTTATGTCTTTGGTTGATAAAACCCATCATCCTGAAATTTAAACTTAATTACTGTCAAGTTGTTGTATAAGCATTGTGGGAATGATGTTTTGATGGAATTAACTAGTCACTAGTTTTTCTTGTGTAGTAGATGTTGGAGGTATTTTTTTTTTATGCTGTTATGTTTGGTTGCAAACTGCAGAAAGAAAGGTGGAAATGGGCTATGTTTTTCAACATACTATTATGTACTTCACTGTTCATGATACCTCTGACTATTTCATTTAAGTGAGTTGTTTATATTTTTCTTTTAAAGCTAGAAGTACTAATCTTATAAGATAATAATGCATTATCACTTTCTTTTCCGTTGGCTATCAATTGAGCAACAACAACAGCAACAATGAAGCCTTAGATGGATTTTATTGATCTTTTGTTAAAATAGATGTTGGAATGGTGATTTTGATTCCCCATATATCTGAAGTGATTGATTATAAGATGTCCTTTATTTCTCTGCTAACCTCTCCCTCTGATATTATAAGATAAGAGATATATTTCTTCATGCCATTATGCATATCTATTTTTTATGATAAATTACATTTGAAACATGATTCTTTTCCAGTTTACCTTGTTAAAAAGTTGGTTTCCCCACCCCCTTTTTTTAAATTTTTTTTTTTTTTTTTGTTTCCTGTCAGGTGCATTGATTGGAGCCTTCTTGATTCATTGACGTGGCCTGTTTACTTGGTCAACTATTTAACAGTTATGGGATATGCAAAGGGGCCTGAGTGGAGAGAATTTTATGATGTGGTTTTGGATAGAGAGTATTATTCCTTACCTGCAGTTAGGAAGTTAATGGTTTTGCAAATCCTGTGTGATGATGTCTTAGAGTCTGCTGAGATAAGATCTGAGATTGACATGCGTGAAGAATCAGAAGTTGGATTAGATTATGGTACAGAAGCATCCAATCCTTCTGAAAACGGGCCTAGAAGGGTCCACCCTAGATATTCTAAAACTTCTGCTTGCAAGGACAGAGAAGCTATGGAGATTATTGCAGAAACGCATGAGATGAAGGCATCAGGAAACATAAATTCTTCAGGTTATAAAGGTACCAAACAGGATATGGATGCTGCTGATGTTGATGTTGATAGCAATGGTGATGAATGCCGGCTTTGTGGCATGGATGGGACCTTGCTTTGCTGTGATGGGTGCCCGTCAGCATACCATTCAAGGTGTATAGGTGTGATGAAAATGTTTATACCTGATGGGCCATGGTACTGTCCAGAGTGCACTATTGATAAGATTGGGCCTGCCATTACGATGGGAACATCACTTAAAGGAGCAGAAATATTCGGCATCGATTTGTATGGACGGATTTTCTTGGGTTCTTGTGACCACTTACTAGTGTATGTTTTCAACCCTTTTGTTTCATCTCCCTTATTGTTAATTACATTATACTGAATGTTCGATGAACCTATTTGTTTGTACTGGAATAATTTTTGTTGTCTAGCTTTGTGAAACACATGGTTCCTGAACTTTAGTCTTTGATCCCTCACCTTATCTCAGACTTTTTCTTCAATTCTGTCTGTGCTGCTTTAATTTTCTTAATTTTTGAAATTTTCTTCAACCCATTTATAATATTATGATATTCATGATTGTAGGCTTAAGGCTTTTGTAGATTCAGAACCATGTTTCAGATATTTCAATCGGAATGACATCCCTAAAGTTCTGCAAGTTCTTTGTTCATCTGTGCAACATACAGCTTTATACTTGGGGCTGTGTAAGGCAATTTTACAATATTGGTCTATTCCAGAAAGTGTCTTCTCTCTTCCGGTACATATGAATTTAGCTAACATAAAGGATTATGGAACCCTTTCAATGTCATTCCCTTCTGGCAAGGAAGACCAGAAAGATCTTCATATGCGTGAGGCTGAGAACTATGGGAATAATGAAAGCAAAGCCTCCTTGGATACAACTATTCACACTGACCATTGCAGTCTTCATAGCAATGGTGGTACAAGACAACAGGATTGTCAACTTATGGATATGAAACTAACTGAGGGGATAAAAATGGACTGTGCCATTTCTGGTGACTTACTTAGTCAGCAAGCTGATCAATCTGACTTGACACACCAAAGTTTGGTTGGCCGATCAAGTGCAATAGAGCTTACTATGTGCACCTCCAGAAACAACAATGGCAGTTATACTGGGCATGGCAGTGGTATGTGTTTTCCTATGAATTTTCCCTCTCAAAGCAAAGAAGGTAATAGATCAGTGTATGGAAAGGGTGACAGCAATTCAGTTGATTTTTTGTACTTGGGGTCATCCCTTAAACCTCAGGCATACATAAATAACTATATGCATGGAGATTTTGCTGCATCTGCTGCTGCTAGACTGGCTGTTCTTTCATCAGAGGAAGCTCGGGTTTCAGAGGCTCATGCTTCAGATCCAAGGAAAGTTGCATCTTCCAACAATCTTTTGCAAGCAAAAGCGTTCTCACTAACAGCCTCTCGTTTCTTCTGGCCAAGTTCTGAAAAGAAGCTTGTGGAGGTCCCAAGAGAGAGGTGTGGTTGGTGTCTGTCTTGTAAGGCTCCTGTTTCAAGCAAGAGAGGATGCATGTTAAACCATGCTTGCTTGTGTGCCACAAAAGTTGCCACGAAGATCCTTGCCAACCTTCGTCTCAAAAAGAGTGGAGAAGGGAGTCTTGCGAGCATTGCAACATACATTTTGTATTTGGAGGAGAGTTTATGTGGTCTGATAGTTGGCCCCTTTTTGAATGCTATTTACAGAAAGCAATGGCGTAAGCGAGTAGAACAGGCTTCAACTTGCAGTACAATAAAGGCTCTATTGCTTGAAGTAAGTTCTTTTGTTACCTGGTTTATTTGGTTATTTGGTGTATATATTAATCAGCCTATGTATTAATGTTAGGTATTGTTTGGCCTAGTAATGCATTAGTTTTCTCTGTTTAATCAGATGTTTAATGTTATACTGACAGTTAAATGTTCCACTTTCAATTAAAAAAAAAACTTTTTATTGCTGGTTTTTTAATGGAAAACGTTTCTTGAGTTTGATCTCAAGTGACACCCCAAATGGTTCTATAAGAATTGACATTGAATTAGGGCCCAGAAAGCTCCAATAATATGTTTGAGATAAATATGTGTATGTGTGTGTTTGTTTTGCTTTCTGAACTTCTTAAAGCTTCTGATGTTTGTAGCCAAATTTGAAAGCTGTACTTTTTGTTAATAAAAATTGCATGAACACTATTGTGCAGATTGTTGTTCCTTTGAACTTGTAATGTGTAGCTTATAATGTGCTATATGTGAAAAGCAATTTGGAAAAAAATGACTTTGTTGTCTGCTTTAGTAGGTACCTATTATGATTGATTGTGAAATAGAACATAAAAAAGGTCTGTTGAATGGTCTTGTGACAAATTTCTGTTGGAGCTATTAAAGGAAATGCGTCAGAAGTTCTAATTTCCCTTTTTAGATTCATAGTGCATCCTAATTGTCAAATAAGTGTGGATCTGGTTTAGATAGTCAGAAGCTCTTTTCATGTCAATTTTTTTTTAATAAGTAATAGTAGTTTATTAAAGATGAAAAAAATGCTCTGTTCACGGAAAGACAAAATATGCAAACAAAATTTTCATATCAAATTTGTAATTTTCAGACCTTGGTTGCCAATTCTGAGTTTTACATCTAATGGATGAAAGTTTTTATCCATTGGCTTATGCCTTTTAATCAACAAAATGCAAATGCAATATTTTCATAAGATTATCTTCTTGTATAATTTGGATTTACAAACTTTTTGTATTACAAATGTTTGAATGAGTGGCACTAAAAATGACTTGGCCACTTTCAGCAGCAATCAGCAGGGCTTTGAGTATTCAAATTGTCTGATCTTGACTTGGTGTCACATGTTTATATATGTTTAATTTATATATTTATTTCTTATAGGCAAACATAACTCACAAAAACGTGCAAAACTCAACCCATGACTTAACCATCCTCCCCTTGTTTATGGGAAGAAAATAAATTCTATTTAGTGCAATTTTTTATGTAGGCATTTTTGTGCGCATGCCATCTATATTTTGATTGATTAGCTCAGTTTTGATTTGCAGCTTGAGGAACACATCCGCATCATTGCTCTTTCTGTGGACTGGGTTAAGCTGGTGGATGGTATGTTAGATGAATCTCTTATGATTCAAAGTTCTACATGCACCATTGGAACAACACAGAAACGTGGACTTAGTGGAAGGCGAAACAGGAAACAGTCTGCTGTGTCTGAAGTGACAGCTGATGGTTGCCGTGACCAGAGTTTTGAGTGGTGGCGAGGTGGGAAGCTGTCAAAAATTATATTCCAGAGGGCAATTTTGCCCCGCTCATTAGTTAGAAAAGCGGCTCGCCAAGGTAACTATGATGCCCTAGCCTTTCATTTTCTGAAAAATAATCTTACAACTTCTCCCCTTATTGTAAGCATCCTTCCCCCACCCCCTCCTCCCCCAATCAGTTTTTAACGTCAAATGGTGAACATTCCATCGCTATTGTAAGCATCTTTAGTCTTTAGAATAAAGATAGTTGCATTACTGAAAATAAGAGGAAAATGTACTAATAGTATTCTGGCTCGTCAGGTGGTCGGAGGCGGATTTCTGGTATTGATTATTCTTCTGATATTCCTAAAAGAAGCCGACAGTCAGTATGGAGAACTGCAGTCGAAATGAGTAGGAACGCATCTCATCTTGCGCTTCAGGTTCGTTCTCATTTTTATTATAATTTTGTTGCTCTCTCTTTCTCTCTCTCTCTCTCAGCAAATTCTATAGGTCTTACAGCAAATTGAACTATCTTTTGAAGATTGTAGTTGTATGACTTTTTAAATATGCAATTGGAATTTGCATCAGGTCAGATACTTAGACTTTCATTTGAGATGGAGTGATCTTCTTCGTCCTGAGCAGAACCTCCAGGATGGAAAAGGTCCAGAGACAGAAGCTTCTGCCTTTAGAAATGCTGTCATCTGTGATAAAAAAATTGTGGAAAAAAGGATTAGATATGCAGTTGCTTTTGGGAACCAAAAGCATCTTCCTTCGCGCGTCATGAAGAATATCATTGAAATAGAGCAAAGTCAAGATGGAAAAGACAAGTATTGGTTTTCTGAATCTCGCATTCCTTTATATTTGATCAAAGAGTACGAAGAAAGTGTTAATAAAGTACTCTTGCAATCTATTGAGGAGCCCTTGAATGTAACCTTAAAGTCTCAAAGGCGGTTGAAAGCTTCCCGTAGAGATATTTTTTTCTATCTTACGTGCAAGAGAGATAAATTGGACGTGTGCTCTTGTTCCTCATGTCAGCTGGATGTTTCTCTTGGGTAATTATTTTATAATATTGTGTTTTTTCCCCAATTGTTCAATAATATTGTATGTTTCTTATATATATTGCATTCATTTTTTCTTTTTAATTAGTTCTTTACATTCTACAACTTGGTCCAAGTTCATTAATATTCTCTGTTGTGATTTTCAGAAAGGCAGTCAAGTGCAGTGCATGCCAAGGTATATAAACTGAGCCATCATGCCTATATCAAGCAACACACACACTCACACACACACAGAGATACATATTTATGTATTTATTTATTACATGAAATTTCTGAACCATTGTATTATTTGCCATAATGTGGGCAGGTTATTGTCATGAAGCATGTGCCAGAAGTTCAACAATTTCCATGAATGATGAAATTGAGTTCTTGATTACCTGCAAACAGTGTTACCATGCAAAGGCTCTTGTGCAAAGCAAAAGCTGTAATGAATCTCCTACCAGTCCCTTGCCATTGCAAAGGCAAGAATATACTAACTTAATGACAGTCAATAAGGGTGGAAGGCCTAAAGCTAATAATCAATCATTAGCATCAGTGAGAACTCGAGATACTCGTTCTGAGCTGAAACAAGCTACTCTAGATATTCGTTCTGAGCTGAAACAAGCTACTTCTGATTCTAGCTTGGCAAACAAAAGCCGTCGCAAGCTGTGTTCTTGGGGTATTATATGGAAGAAGAAGAACAGTGAAGATACAGGCATTGATTTCAGGCTTAAAAACATTCTTTTGAAGGGCAGTTTGGATGTACGTCGCTTGGAACCTGTTTGTCACTTGTGCCAGAAGCTCTATAGATCTGATCTTATGTACATTTGCTGTGAGACATGCAATAGTAAGTTTGCTCTAGATATAGATGCCACGTTTTTTGACTAAAGATGCCTACTCTCTCTCTCTCTGTTTTTTATTACTATTATTTTTTGATGCCTTGTGTTTGTGATAATTGGCAGAATGGTTCCATGCTGAAGCTGTTGAACTTGAGGAGTCAAGAATTTTTGAAGTAGCAGGCTACAAGTGTTGCAGGTGTCGTAGGATAAGGTCACCAGTGTGTCCTTACTCAGACCGTAAAGACAAGCTGCCCGAGGTCAATAAGACACGCACAAGGGATACAAAACAAGGAAATGTAAGAGCGGACTCTGATTCTGGAATAATTTCTGAATCTAGAGAATGTGAACCTGCTACTCCTGTGTATCCAATGGCAGAAGTTCCAAAACAAGAATATATAGACTGTGAACCAGCTACTCCAGTATGGAATATGGACGACGGTTTGGACCAAGAATTTAAAGAGTTTAAACTTGTTACTCCAGCGTTTCCCATGGCAGAAGTGTCAAAACAAGAACATGATCCTCTTTTACCTCTTTCCAAAGTTGAGCTAATCACAGAGCATACTTCAGAACTGGATAGTGAATGGAGTACTGCTTCTGTGCCAGGGCCACAGAAACTTCCAGTCAGAAGGCAAGTGAAGCGTGAAGAGGATGTAGATGGTTTATTTGGGAGTAATCTTTCTCATGCTGAATTATCGACACACCCTGAAACAGACAGAGTCTTGAATCATGAGGAAAAAGCATTATCTCCTATGGTGGAATGGGATGTTCAGAGCGAGATGATGTTAGAATATGATGGTTTTAATTGTGAAGATATGGAATTTGAACCCCAGACCTACTTCTCTGTTACAGAGTTGCTGGCATCTGATGATGGTGCCCCATATAATGGAGTTGATACATCTGGGGATTGGTCGGGGTACATGGGAAATGCTTCTTGTACAATTTCACAAGATGAGTTCCCTGAACAGTATGGAATAGTGGGTAATTATACTGATCAGGAAGGACCTGCAAATTCTGTAGTGCCTACCGTTAACATCATTCACTGTGGGAGGTGTTCACATGCAGAACCAGTTCCTGATCTTTTTTGCCAGAATTGTGGGTTGCAAATACATAGTCACTGCTCACCTTGGGTTGAAACATCATTTGAGGAAGGCCATTGGAGGTGTGGTAATTGCCGTGAGTGGCGATAGCTAATTTAGTTGTCCCCTTTTGAGGCTTTGGGTTTTGTCTACAATTGAAAATTTTATTGATCTGAATGGATCAGAATGGGAAAGTTCATTCTCCAATGCTGTTGGAACTGTGGAGAAAATTTTGTAAATGCTATGGTTGATGTTTAATAGGCCAAGCAGTGTCAACCGCTGCTGATTTTGAGGGAGATAGTTGCAGCTTCCTGACAAGTGGCTCCCATTCTGATGGATTCAGTTTCTCATTGGGAAGTTTGGAAAGATTGGCTTTACTATTTGTAGGGTTGATGGATTTAATTGATGATGCTAGGAGGTTGCAAATATTATATAAAAATGGAAAATTTATTTCCTTATCAGTTATATAGGTAAGGCCATCATTTTTCAAGCTACAGACTTTCTATGATCTTGGAAGATAAGCAGGTTTTTTGTGCTTATCTCTTTGAATTTCTTGTATTTAAAAAAAGAAAAAAGAGAAAAAAAAAGGATGAAGAAAAAGAACTACCACAATTTTTTTGCAATCAGATGGGGTTTTATTACTTGAATGCTGTTATGGAAGTTGTCTCTGTTTGCTGGAGAGTTTCTGTTGCTATCAATGCACTTAAATTACCCAATGGCTTTTAGTAGTTTGAGGTTCTCTCTCCCCTGTGCGTTTAGAAGGTTTTTTTTTTTTTTTTTTTGACATAACTAGGAAACATATTTCTGCTCAATCATCCAATAATCACTCTTATTGAAAATATTACTATGGATTAACAAACAAAAACAAATGATGCAAACTGTTACAACTGGTTCTACTTCGTGCAGTATATCTTACATGCGGTCAAATATTCATGGTACAGAAGCCAATCCAGTGAAATGGGAAGGGGAAAAAAAATGAATAACAATGAAAAACCCTCACCCCAAAAGAGAAAAAAATCTCACCAAGGCACAATTACGTTGTGCATAAAGAATCTCAAAATCGCGACCAACCCCCCCTTTAGAAATCCCCACTCATAACACTAAGCCGACTACTAAATTAGCTCACCCTTTAATGCCGCCAGCCCTTGCATCTTGATTTTCTTTATCCACATCTTTAACTTGAGGGACATGGGTGGCCCCGCTGTATAAATCAGGTTTACATGTGTATAATGAACAAATCTTCAAAATTCCACTTTGTCACAGTAAACCAGCCAGCAAAGCCCCAGGATCATCTGTTAATGCTGCTGCTGGTGGACTGGTTGGTTGAGGTGCTGGTGGCGCCGGTGCAGGAGCACGGGAGGCTGTAGGAATACTAACTAATTGCTCCTTGATGAACTCCTTCAACCTGTACATCAACAGTCAGAAAAATCTGCCAAAGGTATTAAACTTAGGTTAGCACTATGCGACAAGAAAATTTTAAAAACGTACTCAAATGTCAATGTGGGGTCCCCTGAAGCAACTGTCAAACGCAATTGGGTTCGGTCTGCTGGATCTGTTTCAATTCTAGCCTGGAGTATCATAAAAGAAAACAGTCAAAACAGCAACCTCATACAATGCTATTACATCATTAATCTTATATTCTAAAAATCACAATACAAAAGCATTATCTACACCGAGGAAGTTTTCAATTTGCATCTTTTGCCAATTATATTCCCAAAAGGTCCTTCAGCATTGTCCAAAAAATAAAAAATTATAATAAAATGATAAAATTGTAATCAGCAGTGCTACTATTCCCAACTGACTCTCTCCCCCCAATTGCCCACCTCCCATTTTTTCTCCCTTATTTTTTTTTAAAGAAAGCCTTCTCTAATAACTTTTTTTAATTGGCAAGTCACACATGCACCCGTGATCATTTACTTAAATGTGGAATCATTTACCCAAATGTAGACCAAAAGCTTTAAATGTTAAACTTTAGGTGAGGTTAAATAATGAAAACGATAGCAACACATCAAATCATAGAAGTTATATGCTGAAAATGGATGGACATCACTTACCAAACAGAGCATGGCCCTTGTACTTTCTGAATAGAATGTTGTACTTGCTACAAGATTGTTTGGATTTGGGTCCTATACAAGAGAATTAAAAAATGAACACCTTCATACAACTAATAGGAGTCCAAGGAAAATTCAACATTTTTTAAAATTTCTTTTGAGAATACTTACAAGCCCTGGACTAACCATCAACCGTAAACCGTTAAATAAATTTGCCATGTCCAGGAGAGGCATTGGTTTTACGCCTCTAACCTGTTCACAGGAAAACATGAGCATATTAACAAATAGCAGATTTTTAATGGGGAGAAAATTTTACTCTAATGCTATAGAGAAGGCAAAAGGTACATACCACTTCTTGAAGCTTCAAAGGTGGTCCTGAAAGTGATCTCCATTGAGGGAAAAACTCTTCAGCAGACACTGGTATAGGCTGAAGAAATTTACTCAATACAGCAGGAAGACGGAGTTTGCAGTTGACCTATGATAGGGACAAGTAAGATAGATGAAGCCATGGATATTACCTAGCTTTGTGTTGATTGCCAGCAAAAAAACACATAAGTTACAGATATAAGTACCATATCGTTACCAAACTTGTAGGAGAAATCAAGAACTGCTACATCCCTACTAGGGCGGAGATTAACAATTTCAAGTGGGCATTGCACCTAAACAACCAAAGATTAAAAAATAAAAAATAAAAAAGAAGAAGAAGAAGAAGAAGCAACTGAATAAGGACAAAAGATGAGTGGCTACTAGATACACCAACAATCAGTGATCTACTATGTGAATAGCAAATAATCTTCACCTGTGCCCTGGGAGGAATAGTTTCTGGGACTAATGAGAGCTCCAACTTCAAATGGGATGGAGGCAATATTATAGCCTGAACTGAAAGTAGTGGATTAGTATTCTTGTTTCCCAAGAAAAGAACAAGACGCCCCTGATGTGCTCGCCATTCTGCTTTAATGCCAATCTGGGGTAACAAACAACAAAATTACCACAACGCCAAGTTGAAGCATTAACTTTTTAAACAATTAAAGGCCAACAGGAAATACTACAAAGGGAGGTTATCCTATAATAAACTGCATACAGTTGAGTATAATATGTCACAGATGATGAAAGAACTTTTGCAGAAAGAGAAAAAAAACCTGGATATAAGGATCCTCGTATAGAACACCACTATCCTTCACGCACAGTGCTTGAAACCTTTCAGCAATACTTCCTATTGGCTGCAAAGATGAACAATGGGATTAGCGAGTTAAAAGTTAAATTAATCACAACCAAACCCGGTCACTATCTTAAAGCACATAGCAGTTGAGACTTAGACCATGTTTTTCTGCTGTTGATAAAACCAGATGTGAAACCCAATAAACAAGGATATGCTGCAAAGTCTATTGCAGAAGCTCTCCATCTTGCAAGGAATAATGTTTTTTGGGGAAGGATTGGAAAAAATGAGAAAATTTTTATTGGGACTGCAGATTAATAGGGAAGCAAAATGAGCTGAGCTGCTTGAGCTTAGCTCATGATTGAGACAATCTAGTCCTAATCAAGAAGCCTCTAGCTTTCATAATGCAAATGAGCCAATTTTGAGCAACCTTGTATTTAAGCTTGACTTCATTTTTGTCTCCTAAAAGTTCAAGCTACCCAAGCTCAACTGAGATTTGCTTATTAAAGGCTTGCTCAAGAGTTGAGATCACTCAAGAACGAGTCGAGCATGAGCAATGTAATACTCACCTTGTTTACAATCAAACCAGATTTTTTTTTTTTTTATTAAGTTAAAATTTTTATAAATAAAAAATAACCCTGTTTGAGTGTAAACAAGGTGAGTATTCCTAATTACGCCAGAGTTCACTGCATAACATCTTTTCATTTTGCCCACCTCTTCAAACAAGCAATACAATGTATCATGAAAAAAGTCAATGGTACCTGAACAGAATTTGTCTGCTCTCCAACAGGTACTATGGCTGTGGCTTCCACTGCATTTGGAACACCTTCCACTCCAGAGACTATATTTTGTTGAGGCTGGACATCAGCACTAGGAGGGCCTTCAATAGCCAGTGGACCCAAGAGATCACCAAGGAGATCGGCTGACGGAGGTTGGGGATCTACTGTAGTCAAGGTTCCATTCTCCTGGGACAATCCTTGATCTGCTACATGATGATCCTGTCAAGATTATCAAGCATACATCAATTTCCAATTAATAACATAAACAAACAAACTATTCAACCTAAGATTTCAAAATTAATGAGGGAAATTACACCAACAATGGTAGGTTCAGGAATAAAAAAAACACAAAAAAGAATTTCATAAAAAAGAAAGAAAGAAAAATAAAAATCAACCACTAACCACATTACTGCTCATGCTGGGCACCTTTACCAGACTAAGCTGGGTGACAGGAGGTGTCCCATTCGCAGGCCGCTGGTCAGTTACAACCAGAGCATTTGATGTTTGCTGCAGTGCCCGCAACTTGATAGCACTTTGTTCCGCAGTATCAACTTCAATATCTTCAGCCTTCTTGATCAATGAGGACTAAATGATAGAGAGATATTAAAGTTAGCGCCAAAAACCTTCAGTTTCACTCCAAATAAAACCATCTATTAAGTATTAAGAGACTCATCCTACAAAACAAGAAAGTAAATTTCCACTGAAAAACTGCACTACAATGCACCTGCCGCTCAGGGAATTTGGGCATTTCAGCCAATATATCCATTAGAGCTGCACCTTTCCTACTCAAGGCAAAATATTCTACAGCTCGTTGTTGTATCTCAGCATCAATGCAACTCTCGTATCTACATGAATTAAAAAAATGTGTAATAGAAACCTACATCAATTTGTGACAAACTAAATCAATATACAGGGTGCAAAGGTAAAAATCTCACTTGTTAAATATTGCCCAAATCAGATTCTGTAGTTCTGGTTCTGGGGGTTGAGCGTGCATTAAAATTTTAGCATATGTTGAGAGAAGAATAGGAATGGTAGAAGACCTGTAAATAAATAAAGGACTCTAAGATATTTATATATATACTAGAAGGAATGAAAGCCAGAAATTAGTAAACAAGGGTTAAGGGCCCTTACGATACGGTAGGAAGCTTCTCATGTATGATGCTGAATAATTCCTTCGGACTACACCCAGGTCGTCTGGCCAAAAGGTGTCCAAATTCTCCAATGAGATATGCACTGACCTGTTGCATTTATGCCAATTCACAAACGAACTTAAGACACTTGACCAAACTAAAATGCTTGTTTGATGTATTATTATACGTTTAATTAAGCTCCAAATGGCTGATCTGGATTAACCAATATTTGGTTAAGCTTGGCACATGAACATAAACAAAGACAGCATGCAACTATGAGTCTATGATGAGTATTTTGGTAAAGCTCTGCAAATCCCCATTAAGCCTATTAGACTCATGTTCAAAAGGAGTTTTTTTTTTTTTTTTTGAAACCAAAATTTTGCATTTCTAATCTAGAATTAGCAATAACCTCTTATGAAAATCCTTATAAAGCATCATTCAGCAACAGCACACTGGCAACGAGCCATGCAATATAGAGTGAAAGACAAAACAAAGCAAAACCAAAATATATCTCTAGTTCTTCTCAAATATATATAATTATATATATAGTTTAAAATTATTATCATGAAACCAAAACAAAGGAGACACAGTATACAATATACAAACCTTCACCATAGTCTCATGTATAGCAGGCTTGTCAAGATACTCTCTGGCTTTTGCTGCTGCATAAGGCTGATCAGATGCACAAACTCTCAGTTAAATAATATACATATAAACATTTGTCTTAGAAACAGGTAATTCATCCACATCCAAAAAAGGAAAAAAAAAAAAATGAAGAAAAGATAGAGGAAGCACAAAGTATATGTTAGAACATTTTGATTACCTGTAGGTCTTCATTGTTTGTAACGAACTGCACAACACGAAACCATATGTCATCGCTAACAAAATCCCCAGCCTTGTCAATCAATTGAAGAATCACATCCACATACCTGTGTCATATTAAAACAGAATGATATCATTTGCACAAAACACTCAGAATGCATGTGCTGACACATTAACAGCTAACATTTACTCAAGAAATTCAAATTGAAGGCCTAAGATATAACAGAACAAAATTCCCAGAAACTTAAAAAATAAAAATAGATAAAGGCTCATAAAATAAAGCCTCTCTTTTTAAAAATTAAAAATTTAAGGGGGGAAAAAACCTAAAGAATTACAATCGTAAATCCAAATGGTCCATGAATTACTAGATAAGCCCCCCCCCCCCCCCCGAAAAAAAAAAAAATATATATATATATATATACACACAAAAAAAAGACTTAATCTCAACGATAGATCTCTCCATGCCTTAAAAGGTTCAATTATTTCAATCTCCAATTGTCCACAACAATGTGGAGTCACATTCCAAATGATACAATCCCTTCTAGCAAGAGTACACAGCTATTACCTTCCTTGGCATCACCCAATGAACCCCAAAAACAAAAAACACAAAAGACCAGAGATCATGAGCAAATGAACAATCTACATTAGACCACAACAATTACATCTATTAATCTTCTCACATCCTCCAAAAAATATGTTTTAAGTCTTTAAGAAACAATTAATTCTATCATCATAATGGTGTTATCTGGATGGCTATCCCTCATTGTTTGATGTGGTGCATTTGGTGGGAGAGAAACAACCGGTGTTTTGAAGATTCTGTAAGGACTATAGCCAACTTAAAACTTTTCTTTTTTTAAAACTCTATCGGATTGGATGTCTATCATAGGAAGTCATTCTATTTTTTCGGTCTACGATTTGATGGATGCTTGTAATTCATGTATTTGATTGTTTTGGTCCCCTGCTGTATACTTCTTGTATACTTGGGTGACTCTTTTTATGACTTTGAATGAAATTTTCTTTACTTATCAAAAAAAATAAAATTCTATGTATAACATCAATTGGCATATCATTTGAGTTACTTGCATAACATTGAATGCTGAAAAACGCATCAATTGACCAAAGTGAAATATTATAAATAATTTTGGCATCCACTCCCGCAGAGATATACTTTCGTAAGTGAAACTAAATGTGTGTAGTTTTAACATCAACTATTATTTGTCATATTTAGTTAAATTGATGCAATCATGGTGGCATAATAAAAATAGAAACACAAGCCCTTGTTAATTTCCTTCTAACTTATACGTGAATAATCTGGATATCATGCTTTCAATAGAGTTTGTCTGATCTAAAACTTAAACTTTTCTTTTACTTGTCAAAAAAAAAAAAAAAAAGAGTTTTGTCTGATCCTAAGAAGTTGCACACAAGTGCCATGCTTACCATGACAGATCAGGGGCAAACTTCTCTGCAAGAATAGCAGCTTTAAGTGACAATTCCTCACGCATTGCAAATTCTGCTGTACTGAGATACTGAAAAGAACAGAAAATGGCTTACTCATTTTGTGATTGAAATGGAAACTATCTCAGCAAGCTAATATTAGAAAAATATATATAATTCAAATAAGACTGCCAACACAAAATAAATAGTCCACAACCAGCATTGGCATACCTGCAGTATTTCTTCAACTATGTCCTTTGCATTTGTAACATCACACATACCATAAAGCAAATCAAGAGCACGCCTACGAATACTGAGCACACAAAATGATTTCATTAAGCAGAAGGAATTATAAGCACACCTGTGCGCACACACGTACATGGAGGCTAGCATCCTCCAGAGTAGAACATAATATTTATCTTTTAATTAACATGATCAATCAAATAATAAATACTTTTCAGTGCTAGAACATGTGCCGCACAAAAAAGAAAGCTATTGCAAATGAATTAGTGGCAGTATCAAGAGTTCTAACATTTTCAGAATGTAACGAAAACGCTGCATGATAGCAAACTTAACCTGATGTCAGGATCCTTCAATGAGGTTATGATCTGAGCCTGATGTCTTTTGATGATATCTTGCACATCTGTTACCAACAACATCCGAGTCATATTCTCCTGCACCAGAGCAATGTAACATCAAATCAAGCAGTTACAATGTAGCAATTAAATTTACCCTTCCAGATTCTGATTTAGTAAGTCTCAACATGCTACCAATCATAAAGACAGATAAACTGTAGCGTTTCTAAAACTTACCAAGCCAAGATACCGAATATTTGGTTCACGCACAGCAATAAATTTTCCAAGAAGGGCAACGCACTGAGACATCATCTCTTTTTCAGCATCAAGATGCATGACCTAAGAAAGGGCCAATCAGAACATGAGTATGTTGCAAGGAATGAAAGTGTCAAGAAACAACACTTAATCCTTCAATGTATATAGTAATTTGTTCCCACAAAATCCAGTTGAAAATACTAGAGTTTCAAAAGCTTTCATCCTTTAATTAGTTTTAGCAAGTTCACATCACAATAACATTGTCTACACAATCATATGCATTTGTGCATGTGTACATAAATACATCATTGTATGTATGCACGAACTATGAATGTGCATAAGAGCTGTTAACAATAAAAAACCATTAAACCATTAAACAATCATAAGCCATTTTAAATAACAAATCCCATATGCTAAAAAGATTTTTTGGGCCACAAACTTACTAGAGCAAGGGCTTCAAAGAGAACAGCATGTGATGCATTGTTCTTATTTACATTTTTCACAACATCAGTCCCCATTAATATCCGTTGTAAGACCTGAAATTCCGAAATCAAATTTTAATATAATCAAAGAAACATGACCAAAAAAAAAAAAAAAAAAAAAGTCTTTTAACAAAAGCAGAACCTCAAACAATGATCTTCTGGTATTTGGATCTTCAATAGTTGGAAAATACTGAAGAGCCCTCATTGTCTTAACCTGCATTAACCAAGTGCTAACAAGCATTAATATGAACCTGTTAATACATTGACCTATTACAAACCCTCAACAATCAATCACCCACACTGGGTTATTTCTTAAGAATAGAAATTGACTGAAACTAATTACGGGTAGCATAATTCTGTATCATACATCTAAAATATCAACAAATAAGAAAATTCCCATTCTAGGCTAACAATAAATAGGATTTCAGGGATTTCTAGCCATACGAAAGAAAAAATGTTTTAGAATAAACCACAGTGAACTGTACGCACTATGGCAAAAAGTATTAAGAAGCAGTCTCTTTAATAAAAACCGTCAATTCCTACTTATAGTTAATATATCTCCAACTAAAATTTAGATCATATCCATTACTAAAACATTTAAGGACATTTAGATGTTACATAAAATGAATGACTCCAGTTTTATGGATTGACCATCAAGAATGAGCCACCAGAAAAGTGAGATGGATCGTCGTAACTTAAGCACAGAATACATTTATTCTTTCATGGCCTCTTTGACAGTGGATTTCCAGAATATACATACATATATTTTAGGGTAAATTATACTCTTAGTCCTTAAAATTTTCATTCTCTCTCTCTCTTATTTTTCCCTCTTTTTCTTTCTCCAGTTTCCAGCCACTATGTGAGCCCGCTCCACCATTTCTCATCACAACTGCCTTAGAATGCCTCCAAAGTCCAAACTAAAACACCATCCCACACCCCATACCAGTGGCAACCAAGACCCAGCCCTCATGGACCTACCCATAGTGAAAGACTCCAGCAACACACCCACAAGCTAAGAGCCTAAACCCAAAACAACCAATTAGTCATTCACGAAGATTATCTTCCTCTCAGAATTTCTCCACTTTAAGCTACCAAGGATAAAAAAAATAAAAAATAAAAGAAAAAGAAAAAGAAAAGCATGAGGTAACTTATGTAATAAAAAATAACAAGCAATCTAATACACACATTATTTTTCTACCTCCAATTTCAACTTTCCCACTCATAGATTGAGAACCCAGTAAGATTTCGAGTACATCCACCAAACCAACAGCCTTGAAAATGGTGGTTTTCATTCTCGGAAGCTTCTAGAGATCCGATGTCATGTTTGGCTGCTTGAATGGAGTCGCATGGACCATTGTCGATTATGTCAGAAGATCGAAGTCCAACCTGGAGTACCGAAGCACCCAGTCCATCCATGTCTCTTCTCTCTCCCCTCCCCAATAAAAACCAATTTTCAATTCTTTTGTGCTTCAGATTTTTTCATGGCATGGGATATCTAAGTGGGAGTTGTTATTTTGGGTTTGGTTGCTAGGGTATTTGGTCCGGGGTGAAGGGGCCATGGGGGGATGAGAACAAAAGTATGTGAATGGGCTGAGGTGTCCTAAAAACAAATAATTTTAGTTTTCTTAATGTACCGCCATGTATGCAAAAAGTGAATGGAAAATAAAACAGAAGGACTAAATTGTTAAAATTTGAATATTTAAAGGACCGACTTTTTTAATTTGAGGGACTAAAATCGAATTTATCCCAAATATCAGGGATCAAAATTATAATTTACCCTATGTTTTATGAATATGAACGTGTATGCATAATATTAACAAGGAAATTCAAATTCTTCCAGATAAACAAGGATGTGCTGATTATTACATAAAAATTTCTGTCTATCAGTCAGTCTACAAGGGACCACCAATCTGTTTGCATCACAAGCAATTGCAGGATTCCAAAGTTTTATCAGTTTTCAATTTATCTCATCTAGCACAGAGTGCATTCTTGGCAACAACGATCAGAAATGCTGGCTAAATTGGGCATCAATTTGGCATCCATTACATACAAAGCAGGAGGAAAAAAGAACACAAACCTGAAGCCAGGGAGATGGGATACCATAGTAAGTGTATTCTTGTGGAACATCCTGGTTCCTGGCAAGCCGCTCTAAGGTTTTAACGCACTTTGGAAGACAACTCCAATATGCTTCATGGTTATTTGATACTAAGGCAACAAGAAGGCTCATAGAAGATGTCAAAACACCAAGATCACGTTCATCTAATAGCTGTGCCATCCGATCCGCCCTAAGACATATGGCAAAAAGGACTAACAAAATAAGCACGAGAAAATCTATTTCAGGAAAACAACCTTTTGTCAAAAATGGAACATTCAAACATACCAGCCATCTACATTGACAACATCAGGATTTTTCCTATACAAGCGCAGCAAACACAATGCAGCCTTCTTTCTCACAAGTGGTCTGGCACTGCTAGAGATCTAAATCAAAAGACTTGGTTAAATCAATAATTAAAATAAAAAAAATTTGTGGTCTCCAAAAAATAAAAATTTGTGGTCTCTTACAAGTAACTTCTGGACATCAGGTGCTAACGACTCAGCAAAGTCTCTCCCACCAATGTTGCCAACCTACATAAATGAAGACAAACAATGGAGGGGCACATGAGGTCATGACAGAGGTACAATTTTGAATATATAGTATAGCACAAGAAATGATATGCAAGAGGAACAAGAAGGAAGACATTGCGTCAGTGACAAGTTGATAAATCAATAATCTAAAAGACTAAACTTCAGAAGAATGAAACCAAATAGTCATCGCAATACTATAGTTAAACAATGGAATGCCTTAAAACAAAATTCCACATACAAGTTTTTTTTTTTTTTTTTTTTGAGAAGAAAATTTCACATACAAGTGATTGCACATTGCATGTGCTGTTACATGTAACATTGGAAAAATGAAAACTTGCTAAGTCTTTCAGAAAAATGGAATCAGTGTACCATCATAGAAAGTATGTGAGAATCTAGGTACAGACTAAAGTAACCAAATATTACGAAAGAGAAAAGAAAGGGTGTATAATGAAGGGAAGGATCCACTGTCACAGCTTTAGACTTTCTTACAGGCAGTCATAAACCAGGAGAAAGGATGCTTGTTTTAATGATAGCGAGAGGAAAACGGTTGATCAAACCTTTTATGAACCAAGTTAAAAAAAGAAAAGAAAAAAAGAGAGGATCCATGAACCAAGTCATTCTTGATGTTATGCTCAGGAATGAATAAGACCCTACTTAAAAGAGAATGGGGAAACTTATATAAGAAAATATGACCAAATTGTAAAGTAAAAAATGTGGCTTTGTTGAGTAGAAAAAATTGTGCACTTGCATGAGAAATTATTTAGTCTTTTCCTTGTAAAGGATTCTTCCAACATCAAAATTCCACAAGCTGCCAGGATTTAGTCTCCCATGATTACTGAAGTGGAAAATGTAGAATATGAAAATAAAAGGGTAAAATAAACCACCTTCCCTTGACGTTTATTGCAATGACCCCCCCCCCCCCCCAAGTTTGTATAAATGACACTCCCCTCTTGAGGTTTGAATAAATATAACAGTTAGGTCCATGCCCTCTGAAACTGTGATATAACAGAATATTCAATTTTTAAAAAAGACTCTTATCCAAACTATGGACAAAATGACACCCTCATTCCGTGAGGGTTGTCGATGAATGATACTCCCCCCTTGAGGTATGTATGGTTAATAGGAATTTTTTTTTTAAATGGAATATTCTGTTAGTCTTAAGAAGGGGAGTATCATTTTATAAAATGTTTGGGGTATTGCCATTTCAGCAAAACCTCAAGAGAGGTTGATGTAATTTACTCTTGAAGAAAACCATGTAGGTGATCAAAGCATGATCTAACTGTTTCCTTGTGATAAATAATTAAAAATTCTAACACGCTTTTACATCTGTTTGATTTAGCTTTAAATGCCAGTTTATTTTCACCACAATCTTATGTATAGGTTTGTAAAGCCTCAGATTTTTTCTAGGTATAGCTGTACTTTTACACAACTTATTTTTTAAACAAATTAAGGATCTATTTATTTTATATAATGTCAACCTATTTTCAGCACTAGCTTATGTATAATTTTTTAAAACCTCACCTTTTCTAAGTACAGTTGCACATTTACAAAATTTATTTTTTAAACAAAATAAACAAGTAAAAAGAAGCTCATCCAAACGCACTCTAAGCCAATGAAAATATGCTCATCCAAATACAGTCTCTGATATTTAAATACACAGAATCATGCTCTTTTTTTTTAAATAATCAGTCTAGAGTCAGTCTTATCCAAATAAGCATATACTACATGTCACAATGCCATCATTCAAGATGGAGTTTGATTCCAACAAAGAATCTCCCTAGCATTTGAAACAAATTAACTAAAACACTTCTTAACTGTAACGTCTTGCCATTATTCATAACATAATGATTACAGAACATCCTTCAACATAACTGCTTCCAACATAAAACATTGTATATCTGAAATTGTACACCATATATCTTGGAATAAGGTAGAGAAAAAAACTACACAAAAGGAAAAACAGTAACGTTGCTTGTAAAGCATCACCACGTAACAGCCCTTCAAATACATAAAGTACAGGTCATATTTGCGATCATGACAAGTGAAGGATCAAAATATGAATTACAGTGCAGGCTAAATATTCCAGAAGCACTTGGTAAAGTCAAACAGGAAGTATAATTTTGGCAGATTAAATAGTAAGCTCTTAAAATGTTAACAGCAATTGTATTGTCATACCATAGTCAATGCCAAACACTGGAAAGTCTCATTGCGACCAATGATATCATTGCGCACAGTATTTATCGCCAGTCTCAAAAAATCATGGTTCTCATTTAGCAAACACGCTGTCACAATGTAACCAACCTGCACCCATTTTTAGGACAATAAAAATCGATCTGACAGGAGAGTGAAAGTATTTCTGACATAGAGGACGAGCCAATATATGACTAGCTTTGAGCATTAAAACAAATATGAGACGAGAAACATGTCTTTTGAGGACCCCAAGTTTGATAATAACAAAGTCATGAAGCCATAGTAAAAAAATTCCTGGTCTTTAGCAGTTAAGAATGAACTTTGGATTTTGCCAAGTTCTTCTAATATTTCTTTAAATTCATATCTATAATTATTTCAAAGAATTGGGGCACATAACATAGACGCTAAGCTTAATTTAAGTTATTCAGGCTATACCGCAAAATACAACACAACCCATGTTGTTAAATCATTAATATTATTTTATTGATATGCTACATATACACCCAATGTGTTTTTGAACCCTCAATCCATACTTTTAGGAAGAGGAAGTCTTGAGCCAGAGCTCATTGGCTCAAATTGACATGCAAGATGATACTTACCTGCTTTTCTGGATACTTTGGTGCAGATATTAGAGAAACAGCTTCCATGTGACCAAAATCCACATCATAACCCAGCATATAAATGTAGAGCATTTTCCAAACATATTTCTTCTTCTCATACGGGGATAAACCCTATTGAAAGAACAAAAAAATTCAATAATCAATAGCTCACTTGTCTAGATTAGATATTGCCAATGTTCTGTAGAATAAGCAATGGTTGTTGCCAACAAGGGAAATATAAAAACAGCTATTCTCAAAGTAGCAAACAACCAAAATAATACAGGAAACTATAATTTAAAATAGAAAATAAATAACAACTAAACAAACAAAACATGTATGACACAGTAATTCATGGGAACCCAATCTAAAGCAGTTGCGCAAAAGGATTTTTTTTTTTTTTTTTTCTTTGATAATCCAATAGTACAATGGGGAGGAGGGAATTGAACCCTAGATGTCTCCATTGGAAACACTGGAGGTGCCAGTTGAGCTACAAGGCTCTTGGCAGAATCTTTTCTTTGTAGGTAAATACAACTCACACACCCAGACAGGATAGAAGTAGAACACTGAATTAGTGGCAAAATAATAGTCTAACAGCCCAAGCTGACATTCAAGCATGTTTTTTGACCAAGGATTAATTCCTGAGCATCACTTGAAGTGGCCAGGAAAATTTGCAATTCAACCAAGCAATAGATATAGATGGACATTTTTCTTTGTGACGAAATTCCTTAAAAATTGATATAATGACACTGATTTGAACAGCAGGTTCAATCACCAGGCCAGTGAACTACCACACAAACACAAACATAAATTGCAAAATAGAGACTCAAGAAGTTCTCAATGTGTGTCTGTATAAATGTTTTTAGCGAAAAGGACTTTCTGCACAAAAATTCTAAAACTAAGGGTGAGCTAACAATCAGTCTCACTAGCTGGTCTGGACATGGACAAGTCACCTTCACCAAGGATGTTGAGAATATCCAGTATCTTATAGTGCCTTATTTCATCCAAACTTATATCTTTGTCCAGAATTTATTGAAGCCAACAAAAAATCACAACAACAAGAACAGCAAATACAGAATGACCAGAGTAAGTGTTATTTTTGTTCGCCACCCTACCAACTATATACTGACAAAAACAGCATGTCTCACTTTTGTTAGCTGCCCCTACAAGATGTCTAAACTATAAACTAGTATTGTGAAATTCAATCTCAATGGTTTCTGCTAATATAATTTTACACTCCATAAAAATCCACGTGAAAAAAATTAGCTTCTTATACTTTAATTTCTAAATTAAATTTGACATAACGCCAGGAAAGCCGCTAAGTAGAGACCAACACTTACAAAAAAACAAGAAACCAAGAACAAATATTAGGGGATTAACAGCAGAGAGTCTAGGTACTTCACAATCTCTATTAAACACAAAAGAAATTGACCCTTAAGTAGTATCTATAAAAGTCTTAAATTTATCGGCTTCCCCTTGAATATGACCACTTGAACTTTATCCAAAACAGATGATCAGTCCTAAATTACATCTTCAAACTTTTCAGTATAATGATTAATGAAACAATATCTTTGAGCCATATTAGAGGCTTGGGTGCAATGCTTACCCCATATGAGATCCAAAACTAGAAGCATTTTCCCGTCTTATTTGATTTCATTAACATACCAGATCTAATCCTACAAGAGCTGTGGGAAAACATAAACAAGCAAATTAAATCTGAAGTTCACTTTTGCAGATTGAGCCGAGCCATATTCACTTTTTCAGAATCATGCTTATCTTCTGAAATTATAGCTCTGAACAATTCAAGGAATAAAAACTAGTTATTATAACCAAAATCCTGGGATAGAAAATTAATTGGTCACAGTTAACAAGTCCCATTGAGCTATTAATACTATATCTTATGACATATAATTTCCTCCATTCAGTACTAAGTTCCTAATACCTAGCAAGCTATTCCAAAGATAGTTTAAAACAAGCTTGAAAAACCAAAGGCCTCTCTCATGCCAATGCCAACATATCCAATTTGAAGAATGAATCATAGAAGGCACCATCAATCAAGTCTCTATGTTCAGTAGCTCACTAAACTAAAGCAAAGATAATTCAAATTCAGACCTAGAATTTTACATGTTCAATTCAACTATGCCTTGTAGTATGTCTAAGAATTCAAAATTCCTTCTGTTTCTGACATTTTCAGCTACAAAACACACAAATTGCTTCGAATCCTAATCTAATCGATTGAAATGATGAGCAAGTAAACGAAGCTGAATTAAAATTCAAGCAAAATTATAAAATGCATATGCCAATGCCAGCATATACAACTAGAAGAATGAATCAAAGAAGTCACCATCAATCAAATCTCTACGTTCAGTAGCTCACTAAACTAAAGCAAATAATTCAAACCTAGAATTTCACATGCTCAATTCAACTATGCCTAGTAGTCTATCCAATAATTCAAAATTCCTTCCGTTTACGACATTTTCGGCTAACGAAACACACAAATTGCTTCGAATCATAATCCAATCAATCGAAATGATGAGCAAGTAAACGAAGCCGAATCAAAATTCAAGCAAAATTAATCAAATGCATATATGTACGATAAAGCTGGAAATGAAAAATGGAAACCCTAACCTTCTCGTTCTTGAAGCGTGTACGGACATTTCCGAGCTCCTTATCGACGCGGAGGCGCTCTTGCTCTTTGTTCTGGCAATTGCGTATGTCGCTGATGAACACCGAGAGGCCTCGCATCCCTGACAACGCCATCGCCGCTCAGATCCACACTCTCACACGCACGCACAGAGAGAGAGAGAGAGAGAGCGTAACCGTAATCGTTTCTCTCTGAGCTCGCGAATTTCAGATCGCCTCAGCGTTTTGGATCTAAAAGGCTATATATAGCAATCTTGGAGAAGATCAGCTCCAAAAAAAATTTTCAAATAAGTAAAAATGCGTATAGAGAGGGAGAGAAGGGGATTTGATCTAAAAGATTGTGGAGAGAGAAAACAATTGTTTTTGTTTCTAGAGAGAGAGAGAGAAGGTAGACTGTGGAAAATTGGTGAAGCCGTCGCGGAGTAAAGGGAGGGAGACGACTTTTATTTACCATGCATGCCCCAATTGTATCATTTCCTTTCATTTTCCACCTAATACTTTTTGTTTTTCTCTCTGACCCATCATTTATCTCTCTTTTTAGTCTTTTTTATTTTTATTTTTTATTATTGTATTTATTACTTTCATCCGCTCTTCTATCCGTTTCTGTTTAAAACTTTAATATATTACACAAACAAAGTTTAGCTACAATAAAATAAATATTATTACATATTTTAAAATTTTAATTTTTAAAGTGCATATTTTTTACATTTTTAATATACATGTCAAATTTTTTGTTAATCAAATATTATTTACTATATGATTTATAAGCTTATAGTTTTTACATAATTTTAAACTACAAAAACTTGCAATTTAAATAATTTATTGATGACATAGCTATTGATTTTTAATTTTCTATAAATTTCGCAAGTATGGAGGATATAAGAAGAAGATATAATCCAATGATGGATTTGTCAAAATTCACCTCTAATAAAAATATATTGAATAAGGTTGTAGTATAAAGTTACAACCAATTTTGTAACTAAACTTTATCTATTTAATATATTGCCAAATTTTTGTTTTTTTTATAAGTAAATAGTGTTCTATGTTTTTAGAAGAAAATAATGTTTTAATCTCGTATTATTTATGGTATAAGCCATTTGGAAATTTTATGAATGAAACTTGGGAGTTCCAACTTTACGGCAAGTCCTTCAAATCTGATATTCTGATTATCTTCTTAAATTTTTTTTTTTTCCTATTTTTGTGTTTCTAACATTGTATTTCATTTAGGGATTGAGAAATGTGTCGTGCTATTTGTGTCCTTTAAAATTCTGTTTACCAGTGAAGTGAAGGTTTCCAAAGGGTAAAATATTAAGACAGTTTAAAAATAAATAATTTTACTCCTAAAATATATATATATATATATGTATATATAGCCATTTATTTTTCTTACAAGATGAAATTGTATAACTGAAGAAATTAATTGGATTATTCTTTTTTTTTTTTTCTAATTTCATTAATGAGATTGGATTAATTGATAAATACTTAACTTCTTTTTCGTAAAGATGAATAATACTAACTTCACATTTGAAAAAAAAAAAAGGACAAAGAAGGTAAAAATTTATTAACTTGGTCAAAAAGATTGATTGTAGATTAGGTTATTGATTCATCAATGTTCTCAAATTTAATTTTACTCGTGAAAATAAAGGGATAGCTGGTTTTGAATTTTTTCTTTTCTTTTTAAAGCATAAAGGAAATTGCAAATATTAGGAAATCTATATTTTTTTTTCTATATTAGTAAAACTAAAATAGGAACAAACAAAAGTAGTAAAATTTAAGATGGACCTTTAAATATCAAGTGCCCACCCAACCTCTGCCAGCATTGAAATTTAAGATTATACCCCTTTAAGATCAGTTTATTTTTTGTCTACATTTCATGCATGCTTATCATTTGAAAAGACATTCTAATATAAGACGAACAAAACCTAGATGCTTTCTAGGTTCCACAATGAATTTTTATTGGTTTTGAATCATCAAAGCTCATATTTTTACTTTCTTCTACGTGATCCCTTCGGCAACATCGGATAAAATTGAAACGATACTTTTTTGTATGTGTCTTACAAAATCATGGAAAAATTTAAGCTCAGGTTAGTTCTTCTTTCTTGATTTGTTTAAACCTCACCTTTTTTTTGTTCAAACGATTACAAGAAACAAACATTTTTTAGTTTTATTTATTAATTCTCAAAGAACAAACTGTTTCTATCTTATTAATGATTTAGAAACTCCCAGAGTTCTTGCAAAGTATAATGAACCAAGAATTAGAAGAAAAAAAGTTTATGAGTTTAAAAAATATATATATATAGATATGATAGATTCATAGTGATTGCTGTTTTTATTTCTAAACTAAGACATCAATCGATTTTAGGTATACGCCTGGATGGTGTTCGAATTCCAAATTTCTTACTTGATGACGAGTAATTTTATTTTGTGTTTTTGAGATGATCCTCGTGATTTGGTTACGGAAGAAATGATGGTTGTAGTGAGAAAGGGTAGGCCTATCATGCACTTTTTGTCGGTTTTAGAAATATCATGCAGGTTGTAGAGAATCTAGAGATGTCCATGACTCCATGGTATTGTCCATTGGATTTGGCAACGAGAAAATGGTCCTGATGGAGCTTGCTTTCCAGTTGAGAGTGAAAATGTTAGTGTTGGTTCTGTTGGTAATGGAGGTGATGGTAACAGACATGACATTTGTGTTTTTTTTTTATGAAGGTCTATAGTTGAGGGGGTGGAAAACAGCAAACGCTGTTGGCGTCATGTTGGGCATGATGGTTGCAGCCAGTGCTGGTATTATGGTCGCGGTATGCGTCGCGCACTGATAATGGATAGAAGGATTTAAATCCTAGATATTTGGTGACATACTTCGGAAATTGTTACCTGTTTACAACAATTAAGGGGAATTTCAATTTTCCTCCAAAAAAAAAAAAAAAAAAGGAGGAATTCCAATGTAAAGTCCTTTTTTATGAGAGAGACTGAACAGTTGCAAGCCACAAGTCCTTCAAAGTGAAATTGCTAATCACTATGAAGTTACCCCACGTTTTTAATAGCAGAAAAACATACTTTTTAAAGTTATGAATCATGATTAAATGGACCGTAAAAAGGGTACATGACCAACCCCCTTTATATTCTTTTTGTTTTTTGTTTTTATTTATTTATTATTTTTATTATTTAAGGTTTCCATGCTTTCAAAAGCAAGTTGCACCATGACAACACAATGTGATGTTAGCAGCTTTTATCCCTTTGAGAGGCTGACGGATTTGAAAATCGAATTGCATATGGTAGTCAAACTTTTTGTTCGTCTACACTACCAAATAAGCTTTTATTGGATTAATAGTTCAAAACATCACCGTTGAATTATATCTATTTCATCTATATTATCTATAAGAAGATTCTCCTATTTAGACTAGACTTTTATATGGTAAGAATATATCTTCAACTCCACTTAAAATGTCTACAAAATAGGACACTCTCTTACTATTCCATGTCTTCAAAACAAACTTATCCAAAAAAAAAAAATTTTAAGCAAAATTATGACATTAGACAAAGAAAAAAAAAAAAAAAACCTTTTCTTATGACACATATTAAATTTTGTGTTAATCAAATATTATTTACTATACTTGCAATAAATTAATTAAAAGTTTAAATTTAGATATTTTATAAATAAGATCATTATTGATCTTGAAATTCTCTGAGTATGTATGGTATAAAAAGAAAATATGATTTAATAGTCGATTTGTCAAAACACATATATAATAAACATTACTTAAACTAATATCATATATATAATTTTAATCCAATTTATATATACCTATCCTTTTCAGGAAAAACTTATATATACTTATCACATGGAAATTTTTTTTTTTAAAACCTTATTTATATTATATTTGATGTTCTTTTAAAACAAAAAATATATATAATTTAATTACGGTGCATCTTTTATATATATATATAAAGTGACTTTTTGGTTGCCTCGCCTTTGTTACCATGTAAGCTTTGAAAGTCTATATTCTATCCCTTCTAAACAATTTTCAATTTAATTATTTTGTATATTCTGTCTGCTAGGTATTTTGCATATTTTTTACATACATTTATTTGACTTTTTTGTTTTGTTTTGTCTTGTCTTTTTATCATCAGATCAAAACATTAATCGGTTTTTTGGCATAGACAGGGATTGAAACCTAGATCTCTTATTCAACCAATAAAAACTTTATCAGTTAAGCTAACTAAAACCTACCATTTTTGTTTATGTTAATAATCAATCAATAACATTTCACTTTTTATGTTTTTTTTTTTTCCTTTTAAATTTTGAACCGAACAAAATGAGTGCATATTCTTTCCCCCCCTAAATAAATGGGGGCATCTTCTATATTATATATATTTGATAAAAATATTATTTTCATTCCTAAACTTTAAAAAATTCATTTTTGTTCCTAAAATATTAAAAAATTCATCTTTTATCCTTAAACTATTGAAAAAGTTTTTGTCCTTAAAATTTTTTTTTTAAATCATCTTTATTTTTGCCTTTAAAATATTTATAAAAAGAACTCTTTTCAAAGTTTAAGAATGAAAAAAAAAAAAAAAATTATAAGTTTAAAGATGAAAAACAAACTTTTAGTAACATACGAAAATAGTATTTTATCCTATATAGTTCATCTTGTATATTATTATTAACTATAATTGTGTAAACTTTGGTGCCCCGTAATCGTCGTCCTTTCTTTCACATGTGATAAGTCTAGATAGTAGATACACAACAGATAAGTTTATAATTTTTTTTTTTAATAAAAAAAAAAGTTTATAATTTTTTATTGGATTTATCTAAACTACTACCGATATCACTTTACATTTACATTAAACCCTTGTCACATCAAAAATATTTTTTTTAAATTATTGTAATTCTTGTTAGTACTGGCCCCTGCAGTAAAGCATGGCAGACTTAAGTACCAACATCTGTTTATTATAATTCAAATTAATTTCTTACGTTGGTGAGCCAATTCACAAAGTTTTAGCTATTGATAGGTCAGAGTAAAACAGAAAGAGGTGAAAAATACTTATAACAAAGTTTTAATAAACCAAAAAGATGGCCAAAAAAAGAAGCTTGATTTTGATTTATTGCTTGATGATATAAGCACAATCTCGCATCCCTGTAAGTTGTAAAATAGGAAGCCAAACTAAATGAGGAGGCTTCTAGCCAGATCTAACGCCAAAACTTGAAGAACCTATCCTTTTAAGTTGAGAGTTGAAAAGCAGCTTCAACAATAGAGATGAGTTTAAATTGCTATTGTACCCCACTCAACTTAGCCCAGTCTACAAACTGCATACCACCATAAATATTGTTAGCAAATCTCACGCCGACTGTGAAAGCCATTGCAACAGGTGGTAACCGCTTTGCCAATGGAGATGCTTCAACCAGTTGCTCCAGGCCATTTATGATTTGGTATCTGGTATTGGAAGACACAGCAAGAAAAACACCTGAAAGAGAAAGCATACGATAAGTAATTCCAACTGCAGCAGAAGGAAGAAAGTTACCTTCCCGTCCCATGGGTTCATTACATAGGAATTTAGGACAGGAAATGTTAATTTTTGATAATTAGTAAAATTTTAGTTGTTCATTTGACAAGTTCTCGAGAATTACAATAGCCATAAACATCTCAATTCCCATGAAACTCAAGAATTCTAAATTCCACCTTTTCAGGTAAGAAATATCAATTCTCATGCATCTTGTATTTGTGAGAAATACTAATTTTATACTTCAATCTGACTTTTCACTTCTTCTTTCTTAAAACTAACCAAATAAAGTTCATTTTAGAACAAAACTATTTAAATTTTCATCCGAGTAAGATTTTTATTAATATCTAAGTGTATTTTTATCATTTAAAACTATTATCCAAAGTGGACAATTATTAATTCTTTAGTTACTAAAGTAATATGTATGACTAGTTTAAACAATTAAAATATATATTATTAAATATACTATTTTTATAATATGATATAAATTCAAATTCAAAGTATATCCGAACAAATAAATGTCAACTTTTAGTAATTTAATTTGTGAGTTTAAACTCCTAAGAATTTATAATTTTTGAGATTCGAAATTCTTCTCCTCAACGGAATAGGCCCTAAAGGAAATGAAAAAAATAAGAGAAAACAATTTAATCTCTCACAACTAATAAAGCTTTTACTCTCAGACTAGAATGGGTTCACACTTAAGAGCGTATATTATACAACACATCACATCTCATTTTTATAAGTTGCAGAGGTCAGAATCAGAGGCATGCTCGTTTCCATGTTACATAAGAAAGAAATAATATCCCTAGAATGAACATTCTATAAATACCAAACATAAATGCCAGAACTGCAGATATCAAGATTGGAAATAATGTATTAAAAAAATCAAAGCAATATGAATAACTCTAATGTTCACCATAGCTAGCAATAACAAAAAACCAAAGTTGTCCACATGCATCATTTTCTTAAAGTACTGACAACTACAGGCTATAGCAACACGTACAGTTTGTCCAAATCAAAACAGAACTTAATTAAAATTGCTAAATAGTTTATTCTTTTCTTTTTTTATTTTCCTTTTTTTAAAAAAATTATAGGAGGGGCCATGGGAGAAAAGATATGGCAAGACATCTTTTAAAAGAAAAACAAAACAAAAAAACCAGAATAACAAGCCCCCAACCTAGGAAATCAAGGAAAAGCTAAAAATGCATATATTTCCAGAAAAGAGCTTCCTTAGTTCATCACCATTCTAACAAACCGTTATCCACGTTGCTAAATCCAAAACATGTAACACCATTCAAATAAACTAATTTCAGTGATACGAAGAGTCCCCTCTATTTATCCCTCTTATCAGTCCCTTCTTCAAAGGCAATATAGGCCAAACTACAATTTTGGTCCCCTATGTATTTGTAGCAGTTTCAATTTCATCCCCTGTACATTTAATTGTTTCAATTTCGTTATTCGACTTTCAATATCAAGGTCTCTCAACTATTATTTGTATCAATTTCATCCCTCAACATTTAGAATCAAGTCACCTTTTAAGTTTGACTTAATTTTGAAAGTTGAGTGATGAAATTGACACAAATAATAGTTCAGGTACAAAATTAACAACATTAAAAGTATAGATCTCGAATTGAAACTGCCCACAATCTTGGAGGACCAAAAGTGTAGTTTGGCTAGTAACATATAGTTTTTAAGTAACATGAAGTTTTTGGGAAGTAGCTATAATTATGAAGATTTTCACTTAAACCTACCTTATCAAATGCTACCATGTTCTAAGGAAAAAAACTATATAAAAAATTCATATATCCACGCAGTCAGGTAAGTCTTCTTCCATGTTTTGGTTCAGTTATGTGTATTACAATGATTCATGTAGTGGTAATTTATTACTAGCCAAAGATGTTCAAAGTAAATTCAAATTAATTAAATTTGAAAAACAACAGATGTAAGCCAACAAAGATTAATTGACAAGCATATGTACATAAGTCCCAATGGCCAGTGTTAATCCATATTTATCCACTTTTATTATAAATTTTTTATTTTTTATTTTTTTTTATAAGTGATGATGATTCAATTGAAATTGTTAATAATTTTCTTTGCACTTTGAAACCTTGTATCTTGTATACATTAGGAAGATCATAGCTAAAAAAGAAAAGAGAACTTCTTTTTTGACATAAAAAGCTAATATATATGAAAGGCTAAAGCCAAAAAAAGAGAACCTTCTTTCAGTGAACACCTTAGCACTGTGATTTAATACTCGGAAGCAACTAAAACAAAAAGCCGTTCAGAAAAGTACAGAGACTATTGAAAGTAGTTGTAAGGGACTTGTTCATGCTAATACAAAAATAGGTAAAAAAATTATTATGCTAGTACCCTGTAATTTTGTACTCAGGAGCAACTAAAACAGAAAGCCATTCAGAAGAGCACAGAGACTATTCAAAATAGTTGTAAAGGGCTTGGTCATGCTAGTACAAAACTATAAGTCAAGATATTGGAATATGAATAACAGGGTAATGCTTACCCCAAAGAGCAGCACTTTGTACAAGAGGCGGCACAGGTATGTCCTCGTCCGATTTGTTTAAACTCCTGATCATACATTCAATTACAGGTGGTATGTTAGTGTTTCCTTCAAAAGATGGGGGCAAAAGAAGGTAATGGCAACAACAGTCTACACATGAATATCATTTCCCTAACTGGTGTCTATATGTATGTAGTCTTTCTTTAGTATAACACTTACGACTAATAAATATAGGGGGAAAAATGGATACAATATAATTGAAATTAAAATTTTTTAATCTTTTATCATTTATTGTTTTTGCTTACAAAAATGTGGGAAATGAGGGAGTTAGACCCAGGTTCTCCCCCATTCAGGCAGTACCATTAAGCCACAAGGCTGTTGGCTAATGTTTGTTGGTCAATCTAAAATAATATCATAGTTTATTGATTAATGGAAGTAGGGGTCAATGCCCTCTAGCCAAATCAATTTGTCTATTATTCATCAGTATTTCAGTAATTCAATCCTGAAAACACTTAGCACAAAGTAGACTTTTTCTTGTCACATTTTTATTGATAAATTTATTCATAGAATCCAATTGACATATTTACATAAAGTACAAACCAAGCAACAATGTAATGCCAAAGAAACAAAGAAAATTCAAGGGGAAGCACAATTGGCTAGGGACCATGCCTCATGAAGCATAGGTCACTAGTTTGAGTCTCCTATTCATCCTCCCCTTGGGGCCAAAACTTACTTATCAAAAAAAAAAATTATAAAAAGGGAAAGAAAAACAAAAACAAACAAACAAAGAAACAGAAACATGTAGGATAAATTTTTTTTTTTTGATATATAAGTAGGATAATTATCCTGATAGAAGCATACCGTTTGGCATTCATGATCATATTTGCAATGCCTTGGCCAATTAGACCACATCCAAAGCCAACTGATCCGTATAAGACACCCTGGATCCAGAATATATCAACCAAATGAATTAAACATAGGAGATAAATATATACTAACACTTGAACCCATCTTTGGGCATATAGAGAAGTCAGGATTGAGCAAGAAACTGGTATTAAAATCCTGTTTTAAAGGGAACATTAAACAAGATATCACAATGAAAACCAACGATGGAGCCAAGAACTCCATCCCACCCTTCCCATTGCAGGAGCATTATCCACAATATTCATTGTCCAGAAGGCAAGCAAACAGTTATCGGTTACTTATAAAGTTCAATTACATATGGTACCTTATAGAAGTATGTGGCAATCCGCTGCTTTGCTGAGAATCTACATCCTGGCCTTTCCGCTTCAAAAACACTGCATTAGAGAAATATTTTTCTATGAATGAAGCACTCCCCAATCATCTAAAATTTTGTGCAAAAAGGATGTGAAGTCCTTAAAAAGTTTACCAAAAGAGACATTGAGGAGGATATTTATGAGGCCCCTGCAAGTTTATCTACTATCTATGGGTCCACAGTTAGTCAACAAGATTCTATCTCCCTTCAATATTGCTAGTTTCTAAGGATTTTAATCAATACTATTAACATTTTCTGAACCATTTTGGTTATGATCATGATCCAAGACCCTAGGACAGTACTGTTTTACTAGCAGGCCTAGTTCACTAGTTTAATGCACAAGACACTACTCCAAGCCTAACACTACCAATACGTTAGACCATATTGTAGCACTTATGCTTACATTCTTCCTAAATCCATTAATCATTCTTCCATAAACTCTATACAGTAACTTCTAAATAGCCAGATTTCTTTTTCGGCACCATTACCACCATTCTTTTCTGTAAATAAATCATCCACCTATTTACCAAAAAAATAAACTGTCCACCTGTCAACCAGATTCAAATCTGTCTCCCTAGGCCTTTCATTTGAAATCCAAACTAAAGCAAACTAAAACACTTTATATCTAAACAGTCACTGATCTAGTATAAAATACATATCCAGCACTAAGCAGAAAGGTGCATACAGCATAGGAAAAAAAACACTGACTACAGAATTATAGGTTTAGATGGATCCTATAAATTTAAAATTAAAAAAAAAAAAAAAAATCATAGTGTCAGTTTGCAACAAACCTGCTAGGAAGAGCTGCACAAGCCCGGTTAAAGCTTCCAAATAAACCTCTTGGCATCGATGGCTGACCAAATCGAGCATAAGGTGCTAGTAAACCAACCAAAGCAATGTCTACCACTACACCAACTAAAAGATCAGCAGCGTACAACTCAAACTCAGCCCAAAAATCCTTGCCTCTTTTCTGAACTTCCGCAAATGTTGCACAACAAGAATCTATGACTATCTGCATAACACCAAATCAAAAGCAAGAATTTCATTATTACATTAACATTAGATACATGGCACCAGCTCTGAGAAACCTGTAATATGGACTCATTCAATCTGAACTACACACTTAATAACCAAAAGCTGCAATGATTATTTAGTTTCAATATATATATATATAGAGAGAGAGAGAGAGAGAGAGTTAGGATCAAGTTACACCACGTCTAACTTTTTCTTAATTTTACACCATCTAATAACATTTTATTGAATTACTATTTTGAAAATCCCAACATTGGATTACACATGCGCCAAATTTTGTATCAGTTAGATGTTGTTTACTATTCAATCCATAAACTCATTTTTAAAAGACAATATTTTTTCACACCATAATTTGGCTTTAGACTTACAAATAGTCCTAAATTATTTTTGTTTAAACTAATTAGAACTCATCATCTTCGTAGATAGAGCAACCCTCGCAACACTAAACAAATTAAAATTAAAATTATGTTTGATCTTCTCTAACCAAATTCTAATAAATTAGGTAATTTTTTTCCCTGTAAATTCTCTAATTTGACACTTTTTTTATTAATTAAATACTATTAATTAAACATGCAAACATAAAAATTGTTTTTTTCCATAAAAAAAAAACACTGAAAACAAACCTCGGTTCCAACTTTAAAGAGAAAAGAAGGATCAGCCAGCATTCGATTTCGAAGCATGGAACAGTACTTCATCAAAAATCCTAGTGGCCAACCTGACCCCTGCAATCAAATATCAACTATTCTATTCAGCTCTTTAAAAAAACTATATGGAAAACTCAATTGAATTTATTAACACGCAAAGCACATTACCTGCAAATCCAAGTATCGCTCAAGAAACACTTGGCGAATCCCTGTGATCTTAGCAGCCTCCAACATATCTTTAGGAAGCTCAACACCGCGATCCTTCGTTTTCCTCATCACTTCCTCTAACTTCAATATTGGCCCGAACTCCTTTTCCTCACCATTCTCTTCTCCATCGCCACCTTCGCCGCCGCCACCGCCACCACCATTACCACTACGATCATCGTCATCTCCGCCGTTGCCGCCAAAATCGGGTTTTTGCTCATGATTTCCCTCCAAAACCCTAACTTCATCTTCCGGCACCGTGATCGCGTTGGCCTCCGACGATGACGACTCGATGGCACAGTTGAGTTTGAAGGAGTGGTGGTTCTTGAGAGGCGAATAGTGGCGTTGGGGTGAATGAGAAGAAGCTATCAACTTTGGTGGAGAGTACTTGGTGGTGGTGGTGGTGTCGTCGAATCGTGAAAGCCTGAAATGGACGGTGAAATTGTGTTTGTGAGTACATTGCTGATGATGCGGCGTCGGATTGGTGGTGTCGTTGAAGGGGTTGTGTAAATGAGAGAGCTGGAAGCTCGGGGAACAGAACGACATGTCGTTTAAAGGAATTGCGAAAATTGAAAATGGTGGCGGCGGAGAACGTTGAAAAGAGCTCGGGGGTGACAGTTACGATATGAGCACTCGAATAGTTCAATACAAAAAACAAAGAAAGGGGGAAGACTGAAGAGGGGGTTTTTAAGGTTTTGTGCAGTGAAGGAGAGAGAGACAAATGGGTAGGTTGGGATTAAATGTGGTCAGGTCCAGGGAGCGGAACCGGATTATCCAATGAAATTTTAGCAAAAGAAAATTATCCAATGAATTTTTGGAAAAAAAAGAAAATTATTCCGTCGCCTGAGAGATTCGAACTCTCGCGGGGAAACCCCATGTACTTAGCAGGCACACGCCTTAACCACTCGGCCAAAGCGACGCTTGATGTCAGGTATTGATATTTCTCCATACAAATACATACTTTTACAAATCTTACCCTGTATTATTTTAGTCATTCCATTTCCAATTTGAACCATTTATTTTATAATTTATTTTATTATTTTAATAATTCTATAAATACAATGGGAGAGCGGGGGTTTGAACAATTGAACTATGGAATTGGATATATTATATTAAAAACAACAAAGGCGCCAATTGCCAACTAATTAAATTACAAAGCATGAATTCCAGTTAGTTCGGTTAAAAATATATGACATCATTAATCTTTTTCATCAGGACGATCATTAATCCTTTTATATTAGTGGAACTAATCAAATTATGGGTCAGTTTGGATACCGTTTATTTGTTGAAAACTGAAAACTTATTGCTGAAAATATTGTAATAAAATAATTTTTAAAGATTTAAATAATGTTGTGAGACCCAGAAATGTATGGATATGCGCGTTTTTGTGTTTTTGGTTAGATTGTGAACAGTGCCATGAGACCCAGCCAAAAACAAAAACGTAATCGCAACGCTGTATCATTTTCACACAAATGCACACCACATATGGACATGATTTTATTATGTCCTTGATATTTCTTAAATGATAAGATAATAATTTATTATAAACCCTTTAAGTGATTTTATATATATTTTTATTTTAAAAAGAAGGTGCCTACAACTCTAGGGCCAGGCTTAATTTTGACGATGATTAAATTATTAAAGTAGGCTACCATATAAGTAAATCACATGATACAAAAGAGAAAAATGAAAGAAAAAAATGTAATGAATGATGTCACTTATAAGGAACTTAACTTACAATGTCAAAATGTTCTCATGGACTAAATCGACATAAAAACATAATATTCAAGGAAGAAATCAATTGTTCAGGTCGAAACAATTGACAATATGGAAAGTGGAAACTCCAACCAAACCCATCCTTGTTCTAACCATGACAGCAGCCAAAATTATTGACAAAAAGCCTGAGACAAACTCATTCCTCGGCCGGCTAAAACTCTTACAACCCCACAATCCTTTCCTCTGACACTGTATCAGACACATCCACTTTCTTTTTCTTTTCTATTTTTGACTTTTAAAGGTTTCTAATTTTCTATAAAAGATTTCTAGTATCGTTTTTTAATTGTTGTAGAAATACGTGTAGGTTAAAAAATATTTTAAAAATACGTGTTGTAATGTTTAAACACTAAAAACTGTTGTTTAAATAACAGTACCAAATACTCTAAAATGTGTAAAATGTTGTACAAATTTTGTGTGACTATAATATAAATTTATAATGTAAGTTGTAAACTAAGAATTTTTATTTATTTATAATTATTCTAATTTTTAAAGCCTAACAATGCTATGTGCTTATTGATTTTGAAACTATGCTTTACAGTTTACGTCACCAACGTTAAACACAATAACACACTCTTTGCTTGGCCGGTTTGGCGTCGTGATATATGCAATCCTTTCTTTTGGCACGAGCAAATCATGAACCTAATTAATTGCAAATGCTTTGTTTAAATTAGTACTTCCTAGCTATTACCTACCACATATAATCATATATTTCAGTCAAAAGCAATGTCATTCATGTTGATTTAAACGGTATAAAAATTTGGAAGTAGTATGTGAAATTATCACAAGTCACAACAATTACTTAGCTATACCATTTTTTTGATAAACACTTAGCATACTAAACCATTGTGAATAAATGAATAGTAATACTAGTTTTGTGGATAGCATTAGAAAAGGAACCTTGATTTCATGATATGGGATCAAAGCATAAACTGAAATTTTTTTTGCCATTTAAGAGTAAAAAATATATTAAGATTACAAACTAAATAAATACATTAGTAATAAGACTGACATCTATAGTATTTACTCAATGTATTTAAACTTAATCATCTCAAAATAGAACTTGATATTCTTTTAAATCATGAAATTCATTATCTCACAATCTGTACAATATCATTCCAACTAAAGCACTAATTAGATTTCCGAAGTAAATTTTTTTTTTTTTAAAGCACACAAACAAATCCTTTAGATGGAACAATACTACATGAGATTGGCAAGAAGCAAAACCCAAATAACCAAGTCCCAAATCTCTTTGAAATTTTTATTTTGTATCACATCCACCCCTTTGTGAGTGGGGTGTTATATATCCCCGTGATACAAAATAACACGTCCTAACTTTGGGTCTCAAATAACAAATCGCGCCAAAGCATATTGACAAACATATAAATCATTAGCATAAAAACAAAAAGAAAAACAAAATCACACACACTTAGCTGCAATGTGCAGACAACAGAGTTGAGGTGTTCTTCTTTGTAACTTAAAATATTCTCCACATATATTGAATCGTAAAAAATGCAGATGCTGTCTAATTTCATGAGTAGGTTACAAGAACAAGAGCTGCAATCTACTTTTGAAATTTGAAGTATCCTAGATGAAGGCTATGGATCAGAAGCGAAAAGCTTACAAAATCGTGCCTTTCAACAAGACCATCATTCCCATTGCGGCATTTCCTATGAAAAGCCTTCACATTATCCTAATATTCATTTCATCTTTGTGCACTTCAAACCTTAATATGGAGATTCACCAAAGGCTAAACAAAATAACCAGAACTCAGTTCATTTGGAAGTTCAGACACGGGTAACATAAACCTTTTCTCATCTTTCCATTGTTTGACAAACTTATAACTTGATTCACTGTGCTGTACATGTATAAGCACCAAAGAAGAAATAACTACAGAAATGAGAAGTATTAACAATATATAACTGTAACTTGATGTATTCACTTGTATAGACTCCACAACAGATATTGTGGAAAACAAAGCTGTGAGTCCAAATTTCAGATGGGATCAATGCTCCATCTTCAATGACAAATCATTACTTTCTGATTTTCTGGTTAATTCTTTGATGCCTACCAACCCCTACCCTACAAGCCCCAAAGAAAAACAAATAGGCAGCCATTCTCCTTCCAGACACTCCAAAAACAATTCTGAGGAGCAAAACTATGGGTCTTTTTCGACTGCCTTCCGATAATGCCAGATTCAAACAAAGGAAAGAAGAGGAAAATGCTCGATTGTTGAAAAAAAAGCCAAAAATAGGAGGCAAATTGTAACATTTTCCTTTCCTTTCCTTTGCACATTCTGAACCAAAGAGTCTATGTACGAAAATGCCATCCTCAGTTTTCTTGTACTAACCCTCAAAACAAAGAGAAACTTTTCCTGTGTCTGGAATGACGGGGAGGACATGCCTGCTCAACTGATGCTCTTGGAGTAGGTCCAGTGCTTTCACCAGTATCTGGTTGAGCATCTGAGGATCGTGGAACAAGCTTGAATCCAAGTTTCTTTGCAACCAAACGAGGAGAACTAAGGGTACTATGTGATTTCGTGACCTTTTTCATTTCTTGCTTTATTTTACTAAATTCTTCCTCAAGTTCCCCAACTCTAGACCTCATCCTTTCCATATCCACCTTTAGAACCTGGTTTTCACGTACTACTGTCACCCACCCGTCCCTCTGTACAATCTGACCTGCCATGTCACCTGGGACAGTCAAAGGACCTGCAGGGGCACTTTCAGCGTCCAATACATGGAGACAGCCAGCTAGTGCTGTCCTTAACTGCATCTGCTCGAAGAACAGAACTTGGAGAACAACTCTAAGTGGCAACCTATCATTTTGGGATGCATGGGCACAAGCATCAATTGATAGCTTCTGGTAGTCAATGACGTTGCAGAGTTCTTCCTTATCCTTCTCTGAAAGCCAAGGGTGTGCCTGCAAAATGCCATTTTTTCCCCTGTAAGTACAATGCTATTATCAATTATAAACCTCAAAAACCAAAAGATGCTTTCACTTTTATAGTAGGTTAAGCAAACTCAGACCTTGAAAAATATATCCACTGCTCTGTATAGCCCATCGTGCAAAGGTCTTGAAGATTCTGGGAGGGCCACCGCAAGCGCGCGAATCTTCCCTGGTTTCAAATTCACATCAGAAGCTACCTCTGCTATATAGCCATCTATCAACTTTGCAACTTTTCTTAATGGTCCAGATGATGGCGATGTTTCCAGGTCAAATGATGATGGAGAAAATGATGTTATCCCTGACTCTGAAGACATAAAATAATGAATGATCCTTTCAACACAATCAGTATTATATAATGTATCAGAATCTGAATAAGTAGGAATCAGAAGACTATCTAGGGTTGCCAGTTCTAGTTGCATTCCTATCCTCCTCTCCAAAGAGTCCTTGCACGCATGAGAGACGCCCAATATCAATGCAACACGAAGAAGTCCCAGTAAGAAACGGCAAAAGGATTTCCCCTTTTTTTCTGGCAGGAGCTTTGCAATGCTTTCCAATAGAACTCTTTGATCCACTGTAGCAGGTGTCAAGCTAAAACTTGCAACTGTTCTGGTTTTGCCACTTTGTCCACCCTGCCATCGGCCTAGACCCGGTAGGTACTTTCTGGCATAGTACATCGTTGCACCAGCTAGGTTTTCAGGTCTTATACCTTTTGCTTCCATTGTCTTCATGAGTTTCTCAAACAAACTCACACTAAGATATGAGATGTCTTCAAACCACCAATCAGATTCAGAGCTTCGAATTCTGGCCCCTGTGTTAATTCCGTTCCATAAGATGCTTCCACCAGGGCTCTGTAAACTGCCATACATCATCATGGGCCAACCAAACAAACTAGGATCTGTACAAACCATCATAGATAGAGCATTAAAACATTTGCTCAATATCTGGAGCTTTTCAGCCCTTGACATGACAGGCTCAGAACTTTGAAGAGCCAAAATACAATCTTTCCAGTTGCGAAGTATATTCTTATGGAAGAAACTCTCTGACTTAGAGATTAAATTTCCTTCTCCATACTCATCTGTCATTTCAAGGTAGTCTGCCACACAGTACACCACTACTATGTTTCTTGGTGTCAGTTCGACCCGGACACCGTAGCAGAATTTAACTGCGATCAAGAAAGTGTCAGGGCCACCAGGGAACTCTTCCAGCACTGCAGTGAAAATCTTCTCAAATTTACTTTGGGATTCTTCATATACTCTTGCTATCTTCCCACATTTTGATATGAGAGGAAACTGTAGAGTCATCCATTGTAATAAATTATAATCTTATTTAATATTAATGCAGTACAATACATAAAGAATAAAACTTACAGCTCCAACTGCAGCAGTTTTCTATGAATTATGACATTCAATTGTATTTCAAATACAATAACATATGAAGACCAAACTAACTGCAAACAATATGCCTAAGAAGTATAGCATGCTTTTTTTTTTTTTGATACGTGAGTTTTGGCCACAAGGGGAAGGGACCTAAGAAATATAACATGCTAATCAATAAAAGTTATCAGCAAGATGCAGATTTCAAAGAATCAACAGTGCATGGTAATTAGGGGAACACATCTAAAAATGGCTACTTGGTCATCATTAAACAAATGCCCTACACTGTTATTTATGCTAAATCTATTGGAAATTTTGATAGCGATGTACATAATATGGCAGACCAGTTATATATAAAACATGTGGAGAACAAGCAAAATCGCTACTCATTCAGGTACACCAAGAAGCTCCCTTTATGTAAAAATTTTCAATGATTTTAAACATATTCATGAAGTTTGTCCTCATGATCAACCATATGAAATTAACTTGTGGACTAGCTCTCCCTCTTGCCTCCCCATTCCCCTCTCTTACTCTTGGTTTGGGACTACTGTTGGTGCAAACTCAAAAACTTGGAATAACAACTTGGGATTTTGGTGCTTGGCAACGACATTGATAGAGGCAGTGTGAGTATTGAATGGATGGTAGAACTGGATTTCTAGCAGTCCCTTAATTCTTGGGGTCATGATGTTTCAAATTTATGTGATTTAGCAGAAGCAATGTGCAATGAAAAAGAGAGAGAAGGAGAAGAAGAGGGGCTTTGTGGTGAGTGCGGTTGGTGTCCTTTTCTGGTGGTGTTTGGCTGTTAAGAAAATCGAGGAAGAGAATATAGCCTTTGGGGTTTTGTCATTGTTGTTTGATAATTTTAAAATTTTTTTTTTCACTTTTGTAATCTTTATTAGAGAATAAATTCTCCATAAAATAGGATTATGGATAAAACCTCAACTTGAACATCTAATTCTCTCTGTTTTTAACTCCCCCAAAACCTATGGGTCTAAAAACAAGTGTCTTTTAACATGTCATCAACATGTATATTAAGTTAATCATAGACTAAAACTTTAACAGATAATACAAAACAAATGAAAGAATTGAGAAACCATTGAATAGATATGTACACACAAAAGAGAAAAGAAGATAAATCAAGTTCTTATGATGAATACCCACAACAGAAAATGGGTAGAAATACCTTGTGAAGATGGAAGTTAATGCCATCCACCACAACCGTAATATCACTCGGCAATCCAGCATTGCAGAACCTGTCAAACCCATAAAATCCACCAAAATTATTAACATAAAAGATTAAGTACTTTTTTCTTCTAAGGACCTTGTAATAACTACCACCAACAGAATTTTTAAGCTATAATTAATTTCCATTGTAATAAGCCTTAGGCCTTTGAGCTTTTAAAGGCCTATTTATTCTAGGACCCAATAAATAATAAAAGAAGATAAACAAGAATCAGAACTAAACAAGCTCAATTAGTAAAAGGAGCCTGAGTTCAAATTTCAGCTAAACCAGTTTTGGCCTGATAATAAAGTGCGATCAGTGGACGCCACAGGTTCAAATTCTATAACACCATTTTTTTTTTTAAATGAACTAAACAGAAAAATTTAAACAAAATATTATGAACCAAAGCATATGAGAAGTGGGGTTTGTGTGAATGAGTACCAGTCATTGCCTTCTCGACGAAACCCAGAGACCTTCCCAGCTGGAGCCATGGCCAAGCGAGAGAAAGGAAAGGCCTTTCTGTCTCTTTCTCTCTCTCTCTTCTACCAAGTCCACTTCTTCATTTTCCGTTGGAGACCCAAATATTAGTTCTCTCTAATAAAAAGAAAAAGAGAGAAAGAAAGAAAACAAAGATACCCAACAAGGAAAACAAACAGAGCTGAGAGCAAGAATCGGAGTCCCACTGAGTCAACTGGGGTCGTGTCGGCAACAGTGGGCCTTTACAGCTAGGAAATGTCCGTGCGTGCGTGCCCACCAAAGATAATAAAACCAAACAAAAGCAATCACTTTGGGATTTTGTGAAAAATAAATAAGAATTTTATAGATCACGACCAAGCAAAAAGTGTGTTTAACGTTGGTGGTGTTAGTTTTTTTCAACTTTTTAAGCACAGAACAATGAAACTATGAAAGGGTAAAGCTTTTTCTTTTTCTTTTAATATAATTTTAAAAAACAGAAAGTGGGTGTGAGAGACAAGGTCAGAGGAAAGGTTGTAGGGGTCATAGCCGGCCGAGGAATGATAGGTAATTATATGAAACCGGCCGAGGTTGAATGATGTTTGTCTCGTGCTTTTTGCCGAACATCTTGGCTGCAACAATCAATGCCAATCATGGTTTTTGTAGCGTGCGTTGTTTTTGTTTGGTTGGAGAAGCCCAGCACTGTGTGTGTGTTATTAGTGTGTATTGGGGGAAAGGAAAGTCTGAAGAGGATTGGGATGTACGCATGTATTTGTAACTGCTCAGACCATTGTTAAGTGGGTTATATTAGTGTTTTACTAATACAATAGTGAAGATAGAGTCTATGGAGGCAAGTTTGTGCCAAATTGGGCATGGTGGAGAAAAAAATAATAGGTTTATATGAATGTGGTTGTCTCCTCTCAATCACTTTATTTAAGTTGTGACAAATGTTATGATTGTAGAAGAATGTTATGAACATAATTTATTTTACAACTGGCTATGGTGGCAATTTTTGAGCTGTGGATACTCGCTTTTACATGGGCCCATGCTGCCTATCATTTATGCTATTTTTATTTTCCATCACTTACTATTTGCTATTTCAATAAGGAGTGAATGACACTAGTTTCAGTAGTTTGTGGGGCTAGTCCTTATCCTTTCTAGTTGTTATCCTCTTAAATATTTGTGTAGAATAATGTTAGGGATGCATATGTTTTTCATAACGGGCTGTGTTTGATTGGAAATTTGGAATACAATTACTTATTCCTATGTTGCATGGCCAACCTTCCTTTTTAGGTGTCCTTTTAAATATTTGTTTGGAATAATGTTAGATATACACAATTTTTTATAACGGTTATTATAGTCGGTTTTGATTGGTATAATATTACTTATTCCTATGCGGTATGTCTAGTCCTTATCTCTTTTAGTTGTTTTCTTAAATATTTTTATGAAATAATGTTAGGGATACATAAACTGTCATATTGGTTATTTTAGTTTGTTTTTATTGGAGTAACATATTTTTTGTAGAAGATGATTGGAGTAACATTAGTTTTAAGTTTTTCAACACTTAATTATACGTGAATCACAACATATATTATTTAAAAAATTAAAGATAATTTTGTTATACTTCTCACTTTTTTTAAAAAATTATAATTTTCTCTTTTAATATAATAGTAAAAGGAAATGTTGATTTTTTTTTTTAAGTAAGAAATGATGAAGATGAATGGAAAGCTAAAAGATTGAATCTTATCATAATTCAGTCATAATCACATTTAATCAAATTATAAACAGTACTTAATGTGATGACGATGTAAATAGGTCTTTCGCATGTTAATAGCATGGAATTGAAGGTCTTTGTCTTTGGCTTAAACTAATTTTTATATATAAAAAAAAAATCATTAATCCAAAACATATTTAATATATTCGTTCCTAAATATATATATATATTTTTTGAGAAGACTAAAAAGAGAGAACTAAATCTTTGTAAGAGATGTTTTCTTTTTTCCAAAAAAAAAAAATCCTTTTTTTATAATCATTTATAAAATTAGAGCTATGGACATTATGTTTTTTTTAATAAAAAAATAGAAGAAAGGACAATTGTGGATTTTGTAAGATCCTTATTGCATTTATCATTTATGAAAAAAAAATATTTATAGTTTTTTAAAATTATCTTGTATATATATTTATGCATGTGAATAGACGTGTATTACATAAATTGTTTCAAATTGATTAAATTTTTATATGTTTAATAAATTTTTAAAAATATTAGCATACTATAATTGTGCAACTTCTAAATTTCTTAATTAAAAGTCTTGATATCAAATATTCATTAAAAAAAAGTAATTGAAACTATTATGATTTAAAAGGTAGTTCACAATTTACAAACTAACTAGCTAGAAAAAAAAAACATATTAAGTTATGTAAAGACTAACTTAATGTAAATATTTTTGTTATATATATAAAAGAAAATAAAATATTTTAAAATCATGTTACATGCATACTTTATGTATGTATGTGTGTATATAATAGGTTATATATTGGATTTAGTTTTTTTTTTCATATGTTTAGTACTCCCAAATAATTTTAAGGCTCTGCCACCGGATATGGCCCTTGTGGGTTTCTATTGCCTTTTGTTTTTCTTTGTTCTTTTTCAAAAGAAGCATATTGATCTTATGATAAAAAACAATCACCATGACAGTGTAACATTACATGAACTCTTTTATAAGATAAAATAAGATAAAATATCTCTCTTTCTCACTTATTGTAACAATCGAGTTATCAAAACATATAAACTAAAGCATTGCCATAATCAGATTCTCTTCCAGATCTAATTATCATAATTATGTTTAAAAAATATCACATGCTAGTCTTTTCAACCTTTTTGTCTAATCTTTCTCTTAAAAAAAAAAAAAAAAACACTTTTGTGTAATGTTTATTTAAAAAAAAAAAAATTGTTTAGAGAAGTCTCTAACACGGAATAAATCACCAAAAAAATCACGCACCATTTTTTACATGGTGGAGCCCAGGTGAAAGGAGTAGAAAGAAAACTGAAAATTTTATGTGAGTGTTTTTTTTTTTTTTTTTCATATGATTTTTATTTCCCTGGTGATTTTGACAGAGTGGGGAAGGGTTGAGTTTTTTAATTAGCACACTTTTAACAAAAAATATTCAGCAAAAAGTTAAATAAGTTATTCCAAAACAAAAATACTTGTTCAAATTATCTTAACGGGATTCAATCATTTAATAATTAAAAAAATGTTACTAAAATTAATGGATTCAACTTAGTAAGAACTAAAAAGTCTCACCTCATAGTAGATAAGGAGTAAGCATAATTATTGATTTTTTTTTTTTTTTGGACATTTGTTGCCCTAACAATAAGATGCCTAGTTTTTCTTGACAAATTGACAAAACCATAGCTCTCAGGCGTTCTCCACTCAAATAATAAGATGATGATTTGATCACTTGAAGCTGACAACTCATTAGGCTGGTCCCAAAGCAACAACCCTTGCCCTAGAGAATAAGTAGAAGACACATGCTTTGCTTGCAAAATAGATCAGATCATCAGGCCAGGAAGTGAAGCTGAGAGATTATGGATTGTGATAACTAGTAATATATAGTGGTTGTGATATGATTATTAGGACTGTCTTTCTAAAATAATGGAAGAAAGAGAGTCGAAATGATGTGTCGTTATTAGAAATTATATACTTGTGATATACTCAAAAGCCCGGCAAGGCAACTTGTCTTGTTATTATCACAAAGCTGGGACATGGGACAACAAGACCTGAAGGAGATGGAAGCAATCTCGATTGGCAAATTATGTGCGGCTGCCTAATAAAACAAAAGGAAAATAAATAGGGAATTGGACAGAACTTCTGGATTAATTAGAAGAGGTAGAACTAGAAGTCTAGAACATAGCTCTGATACAATGTAAAAATAAAAGCAAGAAAATAAAACAATTTAGAGAGAGACAAAATGGAAGCAAGAGAAAAAAAGAAAGGGAATTCATTAAGTTTGGTTTAAATAATAGTTTATTATGTCCATAAAAAGCCCTAATTTTTATAGTATAATATAATATAAAGAGAGAGAAAGAAAACAAAAGCAAGAGAAAAAAAAGAGAGGAAAATTACATAATTCAACCTAAACCTACGTGTACAGAGGATATCATTTTATAATTATAGGTACATCTTTACTATGAACTCTATGTATTACAAATTTACAATGTACCCATAGCAGGATATTTATAGAAGGCCGAATCTTAAACTAAGTATAGTTATAAGAGTAACATCATTATATATTCTAAAAAAATTATATTTTAACACACAAAAAAGTTACTTTATTTATTTTAGCATAGCATTTAACATTATATCTTATATCTCATCTCTTATTTTAACAAGACATCCATTAAAATAACATCTACCATCTATTAAAAAACAAAACAAAAAAGTAATAGAGAGAGATTTAAAGAATTAATTCTTTCTCTTGTCAAAAAAAAAAAAACATAATCACACATCGTTGTAATCAGAAATACAATAATCCATCTCAAATGCTCTTTAGTTGTGTAATAATTATTTTGGTATATATACTATGTAGCATCCTACCCATAGTATATGAGTTTCATAACTCTATGAAACCCCCATATTATGAGGGAGATTTATATATACTGGAACTGGATGTAGGAGATAAACTCTCTTAATTAATGAGATGGGTCAAGTACAATGTTTTAATATGGTATTTATTGTAAGCAGTCCATCAAGAAACAAAAAGATTACCCACACAAAGGGATGAAAAATGTGTCACTTCAGTCATTAAAAGTATTAATGAACTCCATCACAGCGATAGCCCATAGTAATGGACACATTCAATTCAAGAAATGGACAATTAGTCAATTCTACTTGACTAGATTCAAGAGAAATCATTACGAATGTTGGCCCATAACCCTTTTTTCTCCTCTTTTCTTTTGAGTTTATTGTTATCATTACACAACTCTTGATCACATGAATGAATGTGTTTTTCCCCCCTCCCTTTTTATAGTAGACACTAGAAGAATTTGAAACGATTGAAGCGGGAATGGGCAGGAGGGGAAAGAAGTTAAGAGTAGTTCTTAAAACATTTTGTACTCTAAAATTTCATATCTAATCTTACGTTTTGTGAAAGAGTGGTCGCATGAGATACCTTTTAATTGGACATGTCCCCACAATCCATTCTATATTTTGTGAGTGTTTTCAGGCAAATGGGAAGGCAAAATTTATCTAAAACTTAGTCCAACTAGCACCTAAATAAAATTGATTATATATTGATCAGATTTTCTCTAATCATCTTGAAGTATTATTAGGAAATTTGAAAGAAGATACACATCAAAATTAGTTCTAGAATTTTTTTATTTTATTTTATAGATACAATAGAATTTTAAACTATAGTATCTGTTTTATGATGATTGCTTTCTATTATCAGGCTAAGACATCATCATTTGGTTTTTAGTGAAAACGGGATTTGAAATCTAAATCTCTTATTCAATGACAAAATACTAAATCAGTTAAGCTAATTGAAAATCACAAATCCTAAAAATTCTATTTACAAACAACCAAACAAGTGAACTACAAACTTTTTTGAAATCTTTTATACTTTGATCTTTTTGTTAAACCATAACATACTTATTAATGAAAAAGAAAATAATAGGTAAATTTATCACTTCTATGTTATAGATCTACATTATAGGCAGACATTTTTGAATATACACCACTGTAAGTTTCTTTAAGACCTTCTCCCCTCTCCCTGTATGTGTGTGTTAAAATATTTAGTATTCTAAAAAAAAAAAAAAAAAAAGATCTACATTATAGGCAAAAGGATGAAACAATGATAAAAAAACATTAAGACTAGTAGTTTTTTTTAAAAAAAAAATTGTGAAAAATTAATACTAGTAGTTATTACCATAAAAACGTATAAGATAAACTTTATTTTCAACGTTAGAGTTTGGGGGTGGTTAAATTAAAAAAAAAAAATCAATTAAACGTTTTTTTGCTAAACACGCGTGCCTTGAAGTTGAACACTGACCCAAATCCACATGTGCCTAAAGGACATTTTAAAAAGGGGAATCAAATTTGATAGATCAAAATAATAATTAAAAAAATCTCAAACGTGGATCAAAATAAAAAAGAAAATTTAGTCATAATATTATTGTAGAGATTGGGATTTGGATTGGACCCAATATGGATTTAGTTCTAGCCAAACAAGCCCAAACAATTAATTTATAGAACGTGGGTGAAAGAACTAGTTCTATTCCGCAAGAAAGATAATAACCCTTGTTTATTTGAGAGAAATCAATGTAAATAAAATTAAAAAATATGTCCTCGGCGTCGTCCGAGGAGCTATATATTAGGTTTAGTTCTTGATCTTAATTACAGGAATTTATAGGATCATTACAAAGATTTTTTGATTCTTTTTCTCTCTCTTTCTTTTAGGCCACTCTTCCATGCTATATACTATAATCCTGGTATCATCTCGACCATACACGTGTAGATTAGGTTCTAAGAACTCCCTTCTGTCACATCCAACACCTATCAGAACCTTCAACTAGTAGCTGTAAGGCTGCTTAACCACTGTTCAGGTATCACCTCTACATTAATGCGGCCAGAGAGTTAGTTGGGGGACATTTAATGTGGAGGTAGCAGCTTTGAAGATATTTGTTGCCTCCCTTTGCTCATCCTTTATCTAATGGCTGACTTCTAATCATGATGCAACCTTGAAGAATGTCCAGGATGATAAGGCCTTCTCACTAACCTCGGATCTTTGCTTCCGAGGTGACTTTTATCCTCGGACATATTCTAGACTATCATACACAATTCTTATTTCTTCTACTCATACCCTTCCCATAATAACCTTATTTGGCCATCCTCGAATTAGTTAATATCCTCGGATTGGGCCATAGGCCCAATTCGTACAGTCGTAATAGTACACTCTGGCTGACTGGCCCCCATAATAACCCCTCAAAATATTGCTTTTCGACTCCTTGGGAGAAAAAGGGGGATTTTGACATTCTCAGTCTGTCCCATTTATGGTTATACCTTGTCTACCCGAACTCCCAAACGCTTTTTACATGCTCGAGGCACGCTCCTGACGCTTCGGCGTCCTGAGCGTGCCATCATTAAATTTTGGTGGCATCTTTGTCCCCCACGTTCGACGGCAGGATGTAAATCCAACGGTGGAGGATTTTTCTTGATTTATGAGCGGGAATTCTCCTGCCTGTAGCTTCTGCGTCACTATAAATAGTGTTTCAAATCAATTCCCTTTCCTACTTTCAGCAATCATACAATCCTAGAACTCATACATTGAACCTGTTCACTCTCTCTCACTTCCCTGTGCGTCTTCAAATACAAAAATTTTGTCCGAGGACCTTATGTTCAAACTTGTAATTTTCCTCGAACCTTCTTAGTTCTTGTTCAAACTTGTTAACTTCTCTTCGAAACTTCTTAGAAAATGGGTAGGTTCAAGTGTAGGCATGAGATACGTTGCCCAAGGGGAATGGGTAGACGATAAGAAAACAGGAGAGGTGGTCATCCCACTGATTGCCTTCATAGAGGGAGGGATGACCATTCTCATGGGTACCATCACGAGAAACTACCTTAGGTTCTTTAGACTTTCTCCCACACAATGTGCCCCAAATATGTTCAAGGTATTAGGGAGTATAGAAGTCCTAAATGAGAGGATGAACTTAAATTTGACCCATCACGATGTGAACTGGGTATACAACCTACACCATTTAAAGGGGCAGGGGTATTACCTTAAGTCGAGGTACTCCGAAGTAAGGTTAATCCAATGCCTCCCTTTATCAAACAAAGGGTTGAAAGATGATTTTTTAATCTTTTCTGGGAGATGGCATGATGGCCTACCTTGCCCGACTGAGGAAGGAACACCAGGTGGGGGTTGAATTACAAATTTACATAACTGGGCTTGTATTTTCCTTTTGTTTTTCATTATTTCTGTTTCTGATGAAATTTTCTTTTATTTCAATGGTTTTGCAGATAGACGTTCTACCAGACCTTTGCTCAACTTAGTCAACAGAGAGAGCTTAGATAGAATTCTTCGATCTAAAGTGTTCGTAAACGAAGCCGACAGCCAATTACGAGCAGCGCACATAATCCTTGGGTACACGCCCATTTCTTTGGCATTTCAAGCCCTCAAGTGCGTGATAAAAGCCAAAAATTCTCGGCTCCACCGTATCAGTGTAGCCCACGAAGGATTCATCGTTCCTGAGGGTATTCCAATTCCTAAGGGCACACTATTCACTTAACCACTCTTCGTGGGCATCCCCTCAGTAGGAGCATCTTCATCTCAGCCTGTCCTTTTGGAAGAAGAGGAGGAAGAAAAAGAAGAAGAAGAACACCCCGAGGAGGCTTTAGCGTTGTCGGATTCCTCGAATAGATTTGAGGTGTTCAACCAACCTCCATCTCCTAAGAACACGTCGGCTGACCTTGACGACCAGCAACAAGTAGACGTCATTGCCTCGGACGAAATGGGTATTCAGAGGAAATCTCAAAGGAGTTTGCTGGATTTAATAGAGTCTCAGCCTGGGAAAGGTGCACCAAGAAAGTCTACCCAACCCAAACTCCCTCCTCCTCCTCCCAAATCTCCTCTTCCTCCTGCTCCTCAGCCGCCCTTGCCACCCAGACCTGATTTTGTTGACCCAAAAAGAAAGAGAGAGCAGAAGGACAAGGGTGTGGCAGAGACTGGGAGGTCTTGCCCCGAGCATGAAGGTGAAATCCAACGAGCTGCCAAGCAGCAAAAGACTAGCCAGACCTTACTGAGTGGTGTGGAGAGAGGAGATAATCGGCCACTGGAGTCTCAAGCCTGGCTTCTAGCCTCCATGCTCAACGGTGAACCCTTAAGGGAGGATGCGTCACTCAGGAATTTTAATGGGGGAGTTGGATGCCATGTGGCCTCAGCTCTAGAGGAGGCTCTGTTACTCCCCACTGATATGGCCAAGCTGCGGAATATCAGGAGGAACGAGGTTTTCTTTAACCTCAAAAGATATTTGGGCATGGTATGATGTTATCCCCTTTTTTTTTTTTTATTGTTATTTGTTATGCTACTAACTCTTTTCTTTTAGGCTGTGCAAGCCACTTTCAAGGGTGAAGAGATAACCAATTCATGCTACCAGCAGTTGGACAACGAGAGGAAAAGGCGCGTAGCAGCTGTGCAGTCATTCAATATTGCTGATCAGAGCAACAAGGATCTAAGGAATAAGCTGACTGAGGAGGAAAGGGCCAGAAAGAGTGCTGATTCAGCTCTGGAAAGCACTCAAAGGCAGGCCGAGGAGCAGAGACTGCTCATGCGTGATGCCAAGGAGCAGTTGGCTTCGTCCAAAGACCAAATAGCCGCCCTCCGGAAAAAATTAGAAGAAACCTAGAAGTTCCAAAAGCAAACCGAGAGGCTGAAAAATGAGGCTGAGAAGGCCAAGATGGAGGCCGAGAAGGCTAGGGATGAGGCTGAGCAACGAGGTTACAACCTCGGGGTAGCTGAGACCGAGGAAACCCTTAAGGTAGAGGTCTCAGCTGTGTGTCATATCTATTGTGCTCAGACTTGGGACGAAGCCCTAAATAGAGCTGGGGTTGAGGCTTCTTCTGAGCTGAGGAAACCAGAAAGCATCCACTACCCATCAGCCATTCGAGCCTCGGACCTTCCCTCCACTCAAGGTGAAGTAGCCTCTACAGTTGCTGAGCCGATTCAAGAGACGCAGCCTAAGGATCCTCTTCCTCCCAACTAGCAGGAGCAAACAAAAGAACCTGAAGATCCCAAGGACATATCCTTAGACAAGGCCGCAGAGGTTCCAGGAGATGGGGTAGCTTCACAAGATTTTGAGCAGGCCTTAGCTTTAGTTACCTCGCTTGCCGAGGAAGCCCCTAAAATGAAAGAAGAAATAATTCCTACCAAAGCAGATAAACCAGCTGACAAGACTTCCAAGGACAAGATTCAGATAAAATTGAAACAGTGAATCTTTATTTTTGTGATGTAATACCAATTTTTATAATGGAAGTTCTTCTTTCTAAGACATGCTTTAATGAAATACGTATGTTTCTTTCTTAATTTTGTACGAGTTACTGTCTTTACTTTATGTAATTTTAACTATTCTTTGCTTAAAAATAAACATATACCATAAAAGTGCAAAATTGTTTACACAAGGGAAAACAAGGGTTATACATATTTGAGAAAATATTCAAACATTTGACCAATCAACAACCAAATCCATGGCACCCTGAGATGCTTTAAGTGATGCTCATGGGCTTATTTCGATTTACATCTTCATTGGGTGATAACAAACCTTGTGATCCAAGAGAGACTTAGTGCATTGATTTCCATTAAGTTTGTGGTCCGTGGAACCTGACATGACTTAGTTTCTGTTCAATACTTTAATAGATGTCAAAGGGTATTAATTTTCACTAAGTCTGTGGTCCAAGGAACCTGACATGACTTAGTTTCTGTTTAATATTTCAATAGATGTCTAAGGGTATTAATTTCTACTAAGTCTGTGGTCCGAGGAACCTGACATGACTTAGTTTCTGTTTAATACTTCAATAGATGTCAAAGGGTATTAATTTCCACTAAGTCTGTGGTCCGAGGAACCTGACATGACTTAATTTCTGTTTAATACGTCAATAGATGTCTAAGGGTATTAATTTCCACTAAGTCTGTGGTTCGAGAAACCTGACATGACTTAGTTTCTGTTTAATACTTCAATAGATGTCAAAGGGTATTAATTTTCACTAATTCTGTGGTCCGAGGAACCTGACATGACTCAGTTTCTGTTTAATACTTCAATAGATGTCAAATGGTATTAATTTCCACTAAGTCTGTGGTCCGAGGAACCTGACATGATACACAATTGGGATGAATTAAAAAGGAACTAAACATGACTGTTTTTATTAATAGTAATACCTCTTTAGGTTGTTTACATTTCAAGGATGGAGTACAGTTTTCTCATCTAAATCCTCCAAATAGTACACACCTATTCCTGCCACCGACGTGATGCGATATGGTCCTTCCCAATTAGACCTTAATTTTCCCAGGCTGGATTCTTGGTAGTTCCCAAAACTTTTATCAATACCAAATCCCCTGGGGACAACGGCCTTTGCTTTACATTGGTATCATAACCTTGCTTGAGCTTGTGTTGGTAATAGGCCAATTGGACCATTGCATTCTCTCTTCGCTCTTCAATCAAGTCTAAACTTTTTTTCTAGCAGCTCATTATTGCCATCCGAAGTGAATGCATTTGTTCTCAGCGTTGGGAAACCAGTTTCCAGAGGAATTACAGCCTTGGCCCCATACGTCATTGAGAAGGGGGTTTCTCCAGTTGACCGGCGAGGTGTTGTTCGATACGTCCAAAGGACATGTGGTAATTCCTTCACCCATTTTCCCTTTGTATCGACCAACCTCTTTTTAAGTCCGCTCACTATAACCTTATTGATAGCTTCAGCTTGCCCATTTCCTTGTGGGTAGGCTGGGGTAGAATATCTATTTTTTATCCCCAACTCAGAACAGTATTTCCTGAAAGCTGTGCTATCAAATTGAAGGCCATTGTCCGAGATGAGAGTATGGGGAACCCCGAATCGAGTAACGATATTCTTCCAGATAAACTTCTTGACATCCACATCTCTGATATTGGCCAAAGGTTCAGTTTTGACCCATTTGGTAAAATAGTCCGTGCCGACCAGCAGATACTTTTTACTCCCTATTGCCCTAGGGAAAGGACCTACAATATCCAAGCCCCATTGGGCAAAAGGCCAAGGGCTAGAAAGAGGATTTATAACTCCCCTAGGTTGATGAATGTTTGGTGCGAATCTCTGACACTGATCACATTTCTTAACATATTCTTGTGCTTCCTTTTGCATGCCCGGCCACCAGTATCCTTGAGTAATGGCTCGGTGAGATAAAGATCTTCCTCCTGTGTGACTCCCACAAATTCCTTCATGCAGTTCTTCTAGGAGTGATTCTGATGCCTCGGGGTGTACACAAAGCAGATATGGTCCAGAAAAAGAACGCTTGTACAACTTTCTGTCATCGGACAGCCAAAACCGAGGAGCTTTCCTTCGTACTTTCTCAGCTTCTGACCTCTCCTCAGGCAATATATCCTTTTCAAGAAACAGCAGTATAGAATCCACCCAACTTGGCCTTACCTCGATTTGATGGACTTGGAGCAAGTCTCCTTTCATTGGGGTAGGGGTGCATAGGTCTTCAATAAGTATTACTCGGGGTAAACCTTGTGCCAAGGAAGTGGCAAGGGTAGCCAAGGAATCTGCATGGGTATTTCCACTCCTAGGGATATGCAATAAGTCAAAGAACTCAAATGTTGTTTGTAGACGCCTAACTTGACCCAAATATTCCTGCATTCTTGCATCTTAAGCTTCCAATTCCCCTTTTACCTGACCCACTACCAGTCTTGAATCGGAGAACATCTCCACTGTTTTTCCACCCAATTTCTGGACCATCGCCATTCCCATCAACAAAGCTTCGTACTCTGCTTCATTGTTTGTAGCCGAGAACCCCAATCTCAATGATTTTTCAATGGTGATCTTATCAGGAGATACCAGAACTAGGCCCACTCCTGATCCCTGCTGGTTTGCCGCTCCATCCACATATACTCTCTAGGATGAGGGGTCTTGCATAGAGATCAGGCCAACCGATTTTTCATCCATGCCATGCTGCTTTTCCTCTATTTCTTCGGGAAGTTCAGCAAACTCAGCTACCAGGTCGGCAAGGACTTGTCCCTTTACAGAGGTCTGAGGCATGTAGTTGATATCAAAAGCCCCTAGAATCGTGCCTCATTTAGCAATCCTTCCGGTATAATCCGCGCTCCGAAGTACTGACTTGAGCAGAAGCTGAGTTAGGATCATCACGGTGTGTGCCTGGAAGTAATGGGGAAATTTTCGTGTAGCATGTACTACTGCCAAGATGGCCTTCTCTAGGGGTAAATAACGCACCTCGGCTTCATGAAGTGACCTACTCACGTAATAGACTGGCCGTTGTATGCCACTATCTGATCGTATCAAAACAAAACTTACCGCATGAGGGGCTACTGCTAAGTAAGCAAATAAAACCTCATCCACCTCAGGACTGGACATGATAGGTGGCCGAGATAGGTAATCTTTAAGCTGTTGAAATGCCACGGCACATTCTTCGGTCCATTCAAATCCTTTCCATTTATGTAGCAAAAGGAAGAAATGTCTGCACCTGTCTGCTGACCTAGATATAAATCGATTTAAAGCGGCAGTCATTTCGGTCAATTTCTGGACCTCCTTGGGATTTCGAGGTGGTTGCAAGCTATTGATGGCCTTGATCTGATCAGGGTTCACCTCAATTCCCCTGTGGGTCACCATGTAGCCCAAAAACTTTCCCAAACCTATGCCAAACGAGCACTTTGATGCATTCAGACACAACTTATGCTTCCTTAGAATTTCAAATATGTTCATGAGGTCTCCCACATGCTCGGACACTAACTTGCTATTTACAATCATATCATCGATATAGACTTCAATGCTCTTGCCCAACTGTGGTTCGAACATTTTAGTCATCATCCGTTGGTAAGTGGACCCTGCATTTTTCAATCCAAAGGGCATCACCTTGTAATGATAGTTTCCTATTGGAGTGACGAAAGCTATCTTTTCCTGGTCGTCCGATGCTAGTGGTATCTGGTGATATCCTTGAAATGCGTCCAAAAAACTCATCCGAGGATGGCCTACCGTCGCATCCACCATCTGATCAATCCTAGGCATAGGGAAAGGGTCTTTGGGACAAGCTTTATTGAGATCTGTGAAGTCCACACACACATGCCATTTTCCAGTCTTCTTTTTCACCACAACCGTATTAGCTAGCCATTGAGGATAGAACACTTCTTTAATAGCCCCTGCCTGTTTGAGCTTTGTTACTTCATTTCTGACAGCCTCAGCGTGCTCTTTGGATGGGCGCCGAAGTGGCTGCCTCTTCGGAGTAATGGATGGGTTAACGTTCAAATGATGACAAACAAAGTTGGGATCTACACCCGGGGCTTCGTACGCATCCCATGCAAACACATCCACATTTTTCATAAGAAATTCAACCAGTTGCTCCCCCTCCAGTAGAGGCAGTTGAGCCCCAATTTGAAAGAACCTCTCCGGATCATCACCAACAATTACCTTCTCCAGATCTTCACATTTCACTTCGTCGGCTGGTCTACTGAAGAGAGATGCCGGAGTTTCTGATTGCTATAAACCATTCTCAATAGTGGCCGAGGTTTCAGCCTCAGGCCGATGTTGGATGGCCGCCACCAGGCACTGCCTAGCTGTAAAATGGCTTCCTACTATCTCCAACACTTGGTCCCCAAAGGGATACTTCACCTTCTGGTGAAGAATGGAAGAAACAGCTCCTAGGGTATGAAGCCAAGGCCTGCCCATAATGGCTGTATATGGAGAGAAAGCATCAATTACAATGAAGTCTACCTCCACCACATCCGAGCCAGTCTGCACCGGTAACCTGATCTGACCTTTTGGAATAACCATTTTACCTTCAAAGCTCACCAGAGGAGAACTGTAGGCTGTTAGACTTTTTGGTTTCAAATTCAGCCCCTTATAGAGGTCAGGATACATAATCTCTACTGCGCTACCCTGGTCAATCATCACCCTTTTGACATCATACCCACCAATTCTAAGTGTAACTACTAAAGCATCATCGTGCGACTGTATAGTTCCCAATTTTTCCTCATCCGAAAAGCCTAAAACCAGTGGGATGCCCATCCTGACTCCTTCGGCATTAAACTGGGCCTTTCCTCTAGGTGACGGGATAATGACATTACTTTGGAGGGGCAAGATCCGGTCCTCCCTAAGGCAGCAAATATGACGTTTATTGTGCCTAGAGGGGGTTTTGAAGAAGAATCTCCCCGAAGCTCTGAACCTGTATGGCTCCCTCAACCACTGGAATGATGCAAGAGTTGCTTTAATTTCCCTTCTCGGACCAATTGATCTAAATGATCCCACAAGTTTCTGCAATCCTCGGTGATGTGTCCATGGTCTTGGTGATATTGGCAATAAAGGCCTTGATTACGCCTCATAGGATCTCCTATCATCTTACCCGGCCATTTGAAAAATGGCTCGTTTTTAACCTTCTCCAGAATCTGCTGTATTGGTTCTCAGAACACAGCATTAACCACCTGGGTGTTGGCAGATCCCGGCTGCCTAACAAAGTCTTTCCGAGGTCGGTTATTATTGTATCGGTCCGACCTGAAATCCCTCCTCTCCTGAGGGATCACCTTAGCCTTTCCTTTCCCTTACAATTGGTCCTTTTCTACCCTTCTGTACTTGTCTATCCGATCCATAAGTTGGCGCACACTAGTAACAGGCTTACCAGTCAGAGATTTCCTCAAATCATGCTCGGCTGGGAGGCCAGCCTTGAAAGTATTAATGGCCACATCATCATAGTCTCCATCTATTTTATTAAACATTTCCCAGTATCTATTCGAGTAGGTCTTCAGAGTTTCCCCCTCCCACATGGACATAGATAACAAGGAACCCAAAGGCCGGGGAACCCTACTGCAAGTGATAAAGCGAGCGCCAAAGGCTTGGGTGAGCTTCCTAAAGGAGTCAATTGAGTTTGGCATTAAACCATTAAACCACCTCATTGCCAGCTGACCCAATGGTCAAGTGAGACAAATGGTCCAACTCTGAGACCATTGCATTAATTTTTTCTGTGCTTTGCACTTCCACCTCCCATTCAACATCATCTGGCAAATATAATTCTTCTAACCTCTTCAGATTAGATAACACATTGGGTGGAATAAATTTAAGTCTGGAACATCCTCTCAAATCTAGTAACTGAAGGTGGGTCAGCTGCCCTATCTCTTTTGGTAACCGTTCAGTATCGGACAATGAAAGGCTAAGAGTTTTCAAATTCTTCAGTTCTCCAATTATGATTGCATTCTGTACCTTACCGTCTAAACACAATGTTTGAAGGTTTTCAAGGGACGAAAGTGATGAAGGAATACGAAAATCAACTCCATACCCGCTTTCAGATAACTTCAACACTTTGAGATCCTTTAACCCTTCAAAAAATAAATCTGGAATACGGAAATCAACTCTTTGGTAGAACGACAAAAGTAACTCAAGCTTTGAACATTCACACTGATTAGGAAGCTCTAACTCATCGTTAATGTAAGGCAATGAAATTGCAACTGCATCTTCCCTTTTAGACAGCTTTTGCAATTCAATAGCAGTTCTTATAGTAAACATATGCTTCTCTTCAGCTGCAATATAAATGACAACACCACGAATCACGTCATGCATTTTGACTGTTCCATTATAATTACCATCCAACAATAAGCAAGAATCTTTGAGTCCTTCAACCAATTTGTGCACCTTAGATCTAGCATGCTTTATTTTATGGTCGTTTTTCAACAAGTCCCAACCCACAGCATATTTCAACAAGTCTTCTACTTTCATGTTGTAATCCTCTGCATGTAGACTACAAAGCAACAATAATGACTTTTCTTCATCAGGTAAAAACTCGTAACTCAACTTTATACTTTTGTACACCTTCTCATCCGTTCCCACAATCTCTATTGGGCGACATATTTTCAACTGATTGAGTGCATACTTCCAAACATCTATATTTTTTCTATTTTTCAACGTATTTGCAACGGTTGTAATGGCAATTGGTAATCCAGCACATTCTTTGACAATTTGAGGCATTTTAGATTTGAATTCACCGGCTAAATACCCAACTATCTTCTCAAACAAGCTTATCGCTTCATTATCTGATAAAATTCCAACTAGAAACTGCTTTTGGGTACCCATATCGCGTAGTGTATTCTGAAGTCTGGACGTCAGCAATAATTTGCACCCCTTTTGATCATCTCCAAAGAAAATCCCAAGAGCTTCCAATTCCAGGTCCTTCCAAATGTCATCCAAAATTATAAGGACCCTATTCTCTTGTTTCAATCGCTTACGTAGTTGATCTCTTCTTACTAGTTCACTCTCCTTCTCAAATTTTAGATCTAATTGCTCCGCAATTTCCGTTTGAATTTTTTTCAAGTCTGGATCATTGGATACAACTAAAAAAAGGTACTTGTCAAACAACTTTTCTTTCTTAGCTTGTTTTAGAACTTCTTTGACTAGCATGGTTTTCCCAACACCTCCCATACCGTGAACCCCAATCCTATTGATATTAGGATCTTTTAGTGCCTCTAGAACTCCAGTTATTGTTGGCTTTCTTGATTCAAAGGCCTCATACCCTCTATTTGATGTCAAAGTCTCTACTAATTGTGTAGGCTCATCATATTCAACTCCATTGCCAACGATCTTTAATATCTCATCCTCCAAATTCCTGGCTTCCAATGCTGCCTTGTCTGCCCTCTTGCTGATTTGATAACGGGACATCAAATTAGGACAACATCCATTGCAGTACGTCATCGTTGCTGATCTTTCATCATCTTTAAGGATTTTCTCTGCCGCTTCTATTATTTCATCATATTTGGTAAGCCGACTCATAACATCAGCTTCAATTTCCTTTACATTCCTTTTAGCAGTATCAACATCATGTTTCAACCTCTCTTTGGCCTCCTCCAGCTTCTTCTTTTGGGTTTTGAGATTATCGATCTTACTTTCGTAGTGAATCAGATAATCCAACTGACTTCCAAGTACTGGAAATACCCAAACGAGAATTTTCGCACCGATTTCCGCCATTCTCACAACTGGCGGTTGTCTAGGTAGGCAAAGAAAAACCCAGTAAGAAAATAATGATGACAACAAAAATAGTGCTATAAAATTAAAGGAAATAAGAAATCAGTAACATACCTCTCTTCGGGTTTTCTACTACTATCTTCACGTCACGTGGATGGTGGACCGTGATGCAATATGAGAAATCTGAAAAAGGGAAATTTTAAATATATAATAAACAAAACAAAAAGTAATTTAATTTTTTTGGATAAAAAAAAAAATTTAATCTCTCATTCGTGTTTTATTTTATTTTATTTAAGCAATTCTTCGGGAGTCTATGGAATGTGGCAGGTTACGGTAAACTATGAAACAATGGATTATTTCCCATAAGATTGGATCCATCTGTTGGGTGGCACACTTTTTTATTTGAGAATTTGTTATTTCCATGCACGTTACCCATTTTTACATGTGAATTGTTATATCTGGACAGTGGACACACTCAGTTTTCTGAACTGGTATATAATATTTATCAAAATAGTATATGATGAAGTAAATCAAATGAACATTTTGTCAAATTGAAAAACAAAAATTATACATACACATTTTGATATAATCTAATGCTAAATATAAAAGCAGAAACTGAAAGAAAGTTAGTTCCTACGATTCAGGATGTTAGTTCCTACAATTAAGGATGTTCATCCTCGCAAGAAGAGTCTCTACCTAAACTTCTGCCATGTATACAGTCTTAAGTTAATAAATAAATAAATAAATCTGCACAATACACTATTTCAGATTTTTAAAATTTGATCCATTTACTACTTCAAACATCGTTATAATCCGTTCCCACAAAAATCCTTACACATACATGCATCTTCAGCGTCCACAAACCACCATCTCTTATCCGTCCCCAAAACCAAAAAAAAAATTAGCAATTTGTTTGGCCCAATATTGAGCGATCCATTTCAGTATTATTTTAGGGATCATTTGGTTAGGCAGAATTGCTAAACCTTTACAATGTTAAAAAAAAAAAAAAAAAAAAAAAAAAAAAAAAAAAAAAAAAAAAACCAGACCCAATTAGTTTTCACTATAATTGAGAAGGAATGGTTGTAAGAGGCAAAATCGCAGAAACAAATAGAGAAATCTGAGGGAATTTATTATTATCAGACTGGTCTCCCTCCGATTTCCTCCTTCAAGTCACCGTCATACCTCCTTACAGGGACAGAGCCACCTTTAGACTTCGGGGCCCTGAATTTTTTTTTTTTTTTTAAATATTATTATATACATGGGTGTTAATATTAATAATTTTGTTCTATAAATTACACTTTACCCTCCTTAATAATATCATTGATTCTTTTTTAAGAGTATTGTTATAGTCACAAGCTTCTCTACAATATTTTTACATTGTTAAAATAACAAATTCTTATTGGTTCGTATTTAGGCCCATTACTTACATTATTTTTTTAATTACTAATAACCACTCATCACATTAACAACTTGTAAAAAAGTTTGTAGCTCTAGCATTTTCCTCATTTTAAAGACCATAAAAAAAAAATTATAGATCTAAAATCTAAAAGATAATATACAAGCCCAAAAAAATTAGCCTAACAACAAAAATTACCAATAGTAAAACTTAAAAATATTAAGCCTAATCAACCAATTTTACCACAAAAAAAAAAAAAAAAAAAAACAACCTAGGCCTTTAAAAAATTTTAAACAAAATATTTTTGTTCTTACCCAGCAGGCAGCAACGCAAATATCAAAGACAAAAAAAAGAAAAAAAGAAAAGAAAAAAAATGCCTCACCTACTAAGCAGTAGCAAAGTTGCAGGCCGAAGTCGCCGCACACAACTAACAGCAAAGTCAACCTTCCTAACTCTAAGTTCTAGCTCCATTCCTACCTCCTTAGACATTTCCGGTAAAGTTTTCAATTATGATTTTACAAGTTGCTGACAACATATGTTTTAGGATTTGGTATTTCAATTGAATTGCTTTTGATTGAGGCTTAGGTTTGGGTAGATTATTCTTTAGGATGATTAAAAGGTAACAAATATTAATTAAAATAGTAAAGGTTTCAATTATTATTATTATTATTATTATTATTTTATTTTTGTCTTGACAACGTTGTTGGGTGATCATTTAATAATTTTGGTCTTCTTCTAAAATCTGTTGTATTGGCTATTGTTTATTTTAATACGTTATGCATAGACTCAGATGTTGGGTGAAATAGAAATTGAATTCATAGATTGATGGGGTTGGAGATGCAGTGGGTTTTGATAAGGGTGTCTAATATTTCATTATAATTCAATCTACCATGTGGTGCACTCTTTGAAAAGAAAATTGAAATACTCTTAAACCACATTAGAAATAAGAATAAATATAAAAATAGGGACTCTATTTCCTTTGGTTCACTGTTTCAAGACTACTCTTTGTCTCCTTTGATTCAATGTTTCAAGACTATTATTTGTTTTGTTAATGTTTCAAGATTCTCTCTCTCTCTCTCTCTCTCTCTCTCTCACACACACACACACACATACACACAAAACTCTTTTCATTTCCATTTACTATTTCCACCTCTACTCCTTTATATATACGTTCCTACAACCCTTCATGTCATCTTATCTCAAATACACCTAGACCAAAAACAATTTCATTTACTTTCAACTACATCTACATAACTCCAACATTGTTGCACCATTTAATCCTAACCCATATGAGTAGGCAGTGAACAAGGAAGAGAACTTGCTTTTTTTTATTCAGTGACGGTAGCTTACAGTTTTGATGTTGAAGTTGAACGTTGTAGATTTTCTAAAGGTTATGATTAGCTTCGAGGTTTTGGATGTTTGGGATTTTGGTGTGGGAATGTGTAAATGTATTTTGTTTTAGAACTAAAGAGAAAGAAAAAGAAACCTTCTAATTGATTATTTATGAAGTTAGTTATTTTATTATTATTATTATTATTTTGTTTTAGAACTCATAATTGGTAGGTTTCTTCGTAGGGTTTTTATTGCTATTTTGTGCGGTGTGAGACAAAGTGATAATAATAAAAAAATACGATGATGATTTTAAAGTGTTTTCCACTTTTTTAAAAAATGTTCATATATAGGATACGAAACCTCAACTAAAGGCAATTAAATTTTGATAAATAGATGTGTTTTTTTAGCTAATTTCTCTTTGTTTAATCACGTTCTCTTTATGTTGATACTTACAAATGATTTCTTTAATTCTTTTGAGATAATGAATTGGGTGTTTAAGTTTGGGGTCTCCATATTTGGTTGTTAGAATGGAGTGATTAAGAAAGTGTTTAGGAGAATACTTAAATTGATGTAATTTTAGGATATAAAATTATTTACGAAGTTAGCTATTTTTTTATTATTATTTTTTTTTAGAACTCATAATTGGTAGGTTTCTTTGTAGGTTTTTTACTGCTATTTTGTGCAGTATGAGACATAGTGATAAAAAAATTAAAAAAAAAATCACAATGATGATTTTAAAGTGTTTTCCACTTTTTAAAAAAATTTTATATATAGGATACTGAAGCTCAACTAAAGGCAATTAAATTTTGATAAATAGATGTGTTTTTAGCTAATTTTTCTTTATTTAATCACGTTCTCTTTATGTTGATACTTACAAATGATTTCTTTAATTCTTTGAGATAATGAATTGGGTGTTTAAGTTTGGGGTCTCCAAATTTGGTTGTAAGAATAGAGTGGTTAAGGAAGTGTTTAGGAGGTTACTTAAATTGATGTAATTTTAGAATATAATATTATTTACGAAGTTAGCTATTTTTTATTATTATTTTGTTTTAGAACTCATAATTGGTAGGTTTCTTTGTAGTTTTTTTACTGCTATTTTGTGCAATATGAGACATAATGATAAAAATAAATAAATAAATAAACACACACACACACAATGATGATTTTAAAGTGTTTTCCACTTTTTCTAAAAATTTTATATATAGGATACTGAAGCTCAACTAAAGGCAATTAAATTTTGATAAATAGATGTGTTTTTAGCTAATTTCTCTTTATTTAATCACGTTCTCTTTATGTTGATACTAACAAATGATTTCCTTAATTTCATCGAGATAATGAATTAAGTGTTTAAGATTGGGGTCTCCATATTTGGTTGTGAGAATGGAGTAGTTGAGGAAGTGTTTGGGAGGTTACTTAAATAGATGTTATTTTAAGATATAAAATTATTTAATGCTTTAAATTGTTATATATAGATTTCAAAATCATTTAATCAATTTAAAAAATAAAGTCTACTTTTAATAGTAAATATTATAATATGTCATAGTCTTATAGTGTTATAATTTTTTTTTTAAATAAAATATGAATTAAGAAAATCAAGTTTCAAAGTGTACAACAAGATTGTGGGTAAAAATAAATATTATATAACAAAATAAGTATTATATGTAGGTCTTAATATAGATAAAAATGATTTCAAATAAAACTGTAAAGTATCTGTGCATCGTGCGGGACTTCATCTAGACATATACTATATATAATAATAAATGCTGAAAGAAAATTGATTCCTACAATTAAGGCTATTTTTCAAAAATACCCACTTAAACTTATGCCACGTTTACGTTCAAATGAGAAAACTCACAGTGTTTTGCCAAAACACTGCATGTCTAAAAACTGAAACCCAAAACACCACCGATTTGGCATAAGAGATAAAAAGCTTAAAAATGATTTTGCAAACCCAAACCGAGATAGTCTGTTAAACAAAGAAGGCACAGAGTGGGGAGAGAGAAAAATTTGAGAAATTTGACCAACATTTGCATCAAGCCATAAGACAATCCAGCCTTTGTCACCATCAAACCCTCTGCCCTCCACTAATATAGTCTTTATTTTTTTTATTCTTTAAATTTGGGGTCAAATATGATTTAGGTCTGGAGACGGCAAAGATAGATAAATGAGAGAGAATGTGAGTTCACTTTTCGGATAGAGCGTTGGTAAAGGCACAAAAAGAATTGGAAAGAGAGAAATCTGACATCATCCAATCAGATCACCCCCGTTATCAATAATTTTTTTTTTTATAATTTTTTTAATATTGCTTTAAATGTTTTAGTTGATTTAGGCTTAGCATTTTGATATTTAATTGAATTTCTTTTGATTCAAGATTTGTCTTCTTTTTCCTTTTTTTTCCCCTAAAAGGCTAAAACTACACAATAAAATACTAGAGGACAGAAAAACAGACATTTCCCTCCATCAAAAAGCGAGAGGGAGATTGAAGAAGTTTGATTTTTGAATTTGATTGAAAAACAACTTGATTTTCACAATCAAACCTGGACCCCTTCTCTTGACCTTTTGGGTCTCCTATCATAGTCCTTAATGGGCTTGAATTAGTTCCATCTCTATTTCTTTTTTGTTCTTGGTGAGTTATTTCAAAGGCAATGAACGAGAAAATAATGAGGATTGAATCCTCATTAGCCGTGCATCCTGTGCTAGGAACTAAACAGAGGTTAGCTTTATTTAGGGTTTCAAAACAACAATTTTAAAAGCATTTCCAGCAGCTTTTCCAATTTTTAGTACTGTTTGGAGAGTGAATAGTTATATTTACCATTTACCTACCTACTTTTTCATATATATACTTTCCAACATATTCTTTATCTCATTTAAATATTATTTCTTCATTTATTCTTTATTCTTTCTTTAATCTTTCTTTATTCCTTTAAAAAAAAAAATTTATTCATTCTCAACAACTATATATTTTAAAATCTCCCAATGGGTAAAGATTTTAAAATTGTGGGTGGTCTTTTTTTCCAATGGATCTCGTGAAGTACTTGAGATAACAATATAGTGAGTTGTTAGTGTTTATTGTAATTTGAAATTTATCAAATTTATGTTATTCTTGTGCATGCTTTTTTTTTTTTTTTTTTTTTTTTTATTTAAATTATGTATTTTGAAATTTATCAAATCTTAGTCTTGAAATTTATCAAATTTGTGTAATTTAGAATGAATTATCTCAATAAATTTTCTCTAAAAAAATTATTAATTTGACCTTTTTTGGGATTATTATTATTCTCTTTTTAGTGAATTTTATTTATTATTATTCATTCATTTATCATTAACCCATTTTTTAATTTTTATAAAAAATGAAAAAAAAAAGTATTGTAGGTACTCAGGATTTTCACCTCGGCCGATGTGGGACAAAGGTGTCAAGCCAAAGGTTACAAGGCAAAAAAAGCCCTTGGCCGAGGTGAAAATCCTGAGTACCTACAAGTATCTAATCATAATTTTTTTAAATTATCATTAACCCATTTTTTCCACCACACATGAACACACCCCTTTCATATTTACAACCCATTGTTTCCACCACCACACACACTCATTTATAATTCCAATTCAATTATAAACCCAGTTTAAAACACTAGTATTACTATTTTCATGTATGTTCTAATAAGTATTACTGTTTACTAAAAAAAAAAAAAAAAACTCCACCACATACCAAATGTTTAGAATAGGAAATATCTTATCTCAAACTCAAAGACTAATCAAACAGAGTCAAACTCAAAGATTCAACCAGAGAGATAAAGAACCAATGGAGATCAAAGATGAAAGACCCATGGAGATCCTTCACACTGGTCAAAGCCTTGTCGTCGATTTGCTCCTCCTACATAGCTGCTTGTCCTCCTCTCCACCACTATGCGGTCTAGATGGGTCTTTCTCTCATTTTTTTTTTTTTTTTCTTTCATTAGGCTTATGGGAAAGATTGGTTTCTTGGTTCGAATATTTTGATTTTTTTTTTCCTGATTGTGGTATGTTGTACTTTTCAACCGTTGAGATAAAGAAGCATTAGAGAGAGAGATGAACAAAGAAGAAAAGAGGAAAGAGAAAGAACATTTTTTTTTATTCAGCCTTGTATTTTTTTAAAATAAAATAATGATTTGGAGTTGCTACGGTGTTCTCTAGATCAAGAGAACTAGTGTAGCAACTTCAACCAAAAAAAAAAAAAAAGGAAAAGTTTTGCCTTTAGAGAATCTGTTGGAGCTAGTTTTTTGGGTTTGTTCTCCAAAAACTAACTTTGGTTAATCTATTGGAGATGCTCTAACTATTCCTAACACTATCAACCAATTTGTTAGATTCAATAGATAGATGTTGTCAAACCATAACAAAGTATAGTCTAGTTGACTTTTATCATGCACTTTCAAGTTTAAGACAAAAACCCAAGATTATCTCCAACAAAGGAAGTATCTGGAATCTAAACACAAACTCAATCGATCGAACTATGCCTTTACAGATTCTTGATAGAGTCTCAATCGATCAAGAATCAGAATTCTAATTTTGAATCAGAATTCTAATTTTTGCTGTTGTGCATTTTATTTTAATTTGACTAATGAAGTGACTTATTATAACCCCCATAAGGGAGCCAATATAAAGGGTATGCATGACTTTCTATAATGTTGGAGAAGTAAAAAAAACTTGTGATATTTAGAGAGAAAAGCCTAGCTTCAACCTATCCAATCTATGAGTTCAGAAGATAATACGTACGGAAGATATTCTACGGTATTGTTGTTGCCAAAGTGCATATCAAGGCTGAAGCCATAGAGCCTTTCTAGCGTTGCTGAGGAGTTCAAGTCTTCAAGAGATTTTTGGAGTCAATAGGAGGTTCCAGTCTTAAACCGTAGGCGGGACATCAATATAATAATGGATTGTCTTATTGGGGAAAGTTTCCCATATAGTAGTTTTTCTCTTAGTTTTTTTTTTTTTTTTTCCCCACTTTAGCACCATATTGCTATGAGAATTCCAGAATGAGAGTGAGGGAAAATAGCTTCTATATTGATTCAGTAACTTAGTTAGAAAGTGAGGGTAATCCGGCTAATAAACATGCTGATCTAGAGAGAGAGAGAGAGAAAATCACGCTAACAATTTAACTGACTAACATAAATACCAATGTTGTGAATACCTTTTCATACCTTGTTTCGTTTTGTCAATTGAAGTGGAATATTTCGATACCAGCTTATTTCAGCATACCATTTCAGGATTACCACTAATATTTATTTACTTATTAATATTATTAGTACTATTATATAAAATAATGAATTTAATATAATTGTGTATTTTTAATAAAAAAATCTCAAATAAAGTGAGTAGATTGATATTGAAAAAAAATTATTTATGTTTTCTTTTTTAAATAAATCCAATCTTTTGGATAATTGTAAATAAGTAAACTTCTAATCACTTCTCACATGAGCATTCATTACTATTCATAAATTCTTCTCATTCATTGTGCTCTCTCACACAGCCACTCTATCAGTTCATCTTCGTCTTCATTATTTATCACATCCTCTATTTTAGAGCTTAGAAAATGTCAAGATCCAGTTTTTCTCCTCTGTTTTAAATGAAGATGTAGGCAGTGGTTTAGCTCTAAGGGGAAAAAAAATGTTAAATTACCAATTGTCTCAAAAGCTTAAACTATTGAGATATGGTAAATTTAATCATTTAATCACATAATTCTAACACTCTCTCTCATGTGTGGCCGAAACTACCTTTTAATAGGTGAGACCCAACACATGGGAATTTAAATGAGAGGTAGAATGGAGGAGACATGGATTGAACTTAGAATCTCCTGCTCTGATACCATGAACAATTTCAAAGAATATTCTAGAGAATACTTTTCATATATTGCATAAATAGCTGAATGAATTACAAGGTAAGTCTCTGTTTAGATAATATACATACGGAGGAGAGAGAGAGAGAGAAGCTTAAAAGTGGGAAAATCAGTTATAACATATTTAAGAACTAATCACACGTGCCTAATAGTAACTTAAGTGATTAATTAACTGACTAATGATTCAAACGCTGTGTTTCACATTTCTTGACTTAAGTGATACGGTGAGTTTTGTTGTTGGTCTTTTAACACTGAGCATTAGACTCAAAACGACACCGTTGCATCCTATCATCCTTCATCAGTGGTAGAGAGTCTTCTACCTTCATTTGGTTGCATCTCTTGCTACACATTCTATTCTACAAAAAAAACAAAAGAAGAAGAAAAAAAGCCTAATGAGCATCCTGGTTGGATCTCGAATTGCAGCCAGTATTGACCGAAACTAACTGGAATGAAATGGTTGGAATGGGCCGAAATTTTGTTTGAGGTGGAGCAGGGGGGTTACCATTACTATTTACATACCGATAGGAGATTTTCTAGCCATTCTGGCCAGAATGGAACGATATTCATAACAGTGATAAATACTTCAGCAAAATCAGTTTCTCTAATCGTGTGGGTTATCTTTAATCCTCACGTGCTACATGGCTTAAGTGAAAACACTCTAAAATGGCACCATTCTCTATTTAACTAAATGTTGTCGTTATGGTTCACTTGTATCCATGTGATGTTGTTGTTTATCTCTACTGTTTGGTGTCGTTTATTTGTGTCTCTTTCATCCCCCCTCAAACTCTTGAGTAGGACAGGAACTAAGAGTTTCTTTCCTAACTAAAGAAAATGATTTGTGGATAAACATCTTGTGAAGATATTAGCAAGCTGATCCCTAGTGGTCACAAACTTAGTGTCTGTTTGGGAACAGCTTATTTAGCTGAATCTGAAATTTTTTTGCTAAAAGTACCATAAATAAAGGTAAAAATTAGCTGAAATAGCACAACGGGACCCATGAATAGTAGAAAAAATAAACTGAATAGTAAAATAAGGTAGTAAAAACAATCAATGCCAATTGCACACTTAAATTGAATATGTGTTTAAAGGACCACTTCTCAGACAAAATGGTAATCAACTTCAATATGCTTTGTTCATGCATGAAAAACAAAGTTGGAGGCTATGGCTAGAGTAGAGAGGTTATCACACCAAAGTTTAGGAGTAGTAGATAGAAAGATACCCAAATCTTTGAGCACGTTGACTAAGCCAATACAACTTAGCAGTGGTACTAGCCATGGCTCTATATTTAGGTTCAATTGAAGAGAAAGATATAGTAGCTTGTTTCTTGGCACTCCAAGTTGTAAAATTGTAATTTACAACTATTTTGTGTTGGTTTTAATTCCGTGCCAAATTTGTTTGTAATTTATTCAATCATGTTTTTTCCTGTATTTATGTGGGTTTTTAACTGTAAGAGATGAGTGTGAGAGAGTGTGAAGACTCAAGCTTAAAGTGAAGAACAAGTGGATTTCGCGAGAAGCTCGCGAGAAGCTATCCCGGGAAGTAACCACGTGTAGAGTACATGACTGGAATGCGAAGAGTCATGACAGCCTAGAGTTTTCACGAGTGTCTCGCGGGTAAGGCCTTCCCGCGAAATACTCGCGAAACATTCTGTTTTGCTATTTTGTCATGTTTTGTTCTACCAAGTCTTCAACCACACTATATATACCCTCATTACACATGAAATAAAGGAGTGTTTTTCAGAGAGAAAACCCTAGAATACACACTTAAGAGTTAGAGATTGTTATACCCACAATCATCTACACATTTCCTTGTGGTTTTCCTCTACTCCTACCTCTTCATCTTCAAATCCATGAGAAGTTGATAGCCCAAACACTTACCACACCCAATCTGAGTGTCAAGTGAGGTTTTGGTGCTGTTGGGAAGCATTGGAAGGAAGCCATTCATTGGCGGATGCAATCGGGTTGAATTGCGGGATCCGAGAAAGCTAGAGAATACAAGATTTCGAGAAGCCAGTTGGTAGCAGGAGCTCAGAGGGCTCAAGTACATGGGGTAGACTAGGCTTGGAGGGTTTTTTGTTATTTGTGTACTCCAACTTATTCTCTAGTGGATCAATTTTGACTTGGAGGGTCGCGGAGAGGTTTTTCGCCTAGTTCTTCGGTTTTCTCTTCGATAACACATCTTGGTGTTATCTTGTGTTTGCATTTCTCTTCCCTACTCTTTAAGCTTATCCTTTATTGTTGATGTTTGTTGATTATGGCTTAGGGTAGATTTATCGGTAGTTTGCGCTCATTTACTCTTATTCCGCACTTAGTTTAAGTTAGAGTAAAAGCAGTCTAGCCGTAACTTTTATTTAGGGGTCTAAACAAGCTCTTGTGTTTCACACGAATTCGAGCTTTTAATTGGTATCAAAGCGGGTACACTTATCAGATTTGATTATCCTAGTGTGATCCTATACCCTAAGTGAGATGGATCGACCCCAATCTCTCAATGCTCCTCCATTCTTTGACAGGAGTAATTATGCTTTTTGAAAAGTACGTATGAGGGCATTTCTTTATGCTATTGATGAGATAGTATGGGATTCCGTTGAGAATGGGTATGTTAGACCCACTACCGCCAAATCTGAATGAGATAAGGCTGCTCTTGCTTTGGCTAACGCCAATAGCAAAGCCATTAACGCTATTTTCTGTGGTGTGTCTACTGATGAGTTTCACAGGATTTTGCATGTAAAGACCGCCAAGGAGGCGTGGACCATTCTTGAGACTACCTACGAAGGTACTAAGAAGGTTAAGGACACTAAGCTTCAAATGCTCACTACTCGATTTGAAGAACTAAAGATGAGCGACGATGAGTGGTTTGATTCATTCTATGGGAAGCTCAATGAGATAGTGATTGCCAAGCTCAATCTTGGGGAGAAGATTAAAGATGCTGAGGTGGTGAGGAAGATTTTGAGATCTTTACCAGAAAGCTTCCGTGCTAAAGTCACATCCATAGAGGAGAGTAAAGATTTGGATGAGATAAAGATTCACGAACTCATTGGATCTTTCCAAACCTATGAGCTCAGACTGCTTTCTCACAAGTCCAGCAAATTACTTGCTCTCAAAACCATCAATGAGAGAATGGATGACTCCTTCGAAGTTTGAAGAAGACGATGTGGAGAAGGAGGAGGCGTTTCTTGCAAAGAACTTTCAAAAATTTCTCAAGATGAAAAACAGTGGGAAATCGTTTGGCAAAGGAAAGTTCTCCTCCTCCAAAGGTGATAAGAAGGAGTTCAAGAAGAAAGATGGGAAGGATTCTTAATCCCCTCAAGGAATCGTGTGTTATGAATGCAATGGTCATGGACATCTTAAGAAAAAATGTCCAAACTATTTGAGAGGGAAGGGCAAAGTGCTTGCCACTACTCTTAGTGATTCTGAGAACTCAAATTTCAATGCGGAAGGAGAGTGTGATAGTAAGGGAAACTATTCAACTTTTATGGCAATTACCACGGTTGATACTAGAGATGAATTGAACAACCTAGTTGATGAGCTTGGTGTGCATTCGGAAGATGAGGAAGTTGAAGATTTCGAAGATGAGGAAGTGTGCCTTAATGAAGGTGAAAAGCACCTTCAAGAAGTGTATGATGCATTGCTCGAAGATTATGGCAAATATGCAATGGTTGCCAACAATGCTGTCAAAAAGATAAAGAAGAGCATAAGTGCACGCTTGTGCAACTTAAGGAGGTAAAGTGTGAAGTTGAAGGGCTAAAGGGAGAATTGGTAGAAGCCTATTCTAAAATTAAGTTCCTTGAACTTGAAATTATTCAAGCCAATGTCAAAGTGGAGCGCATTTCCACCAAGAAACTTGATAGTGTGCTATCTTCCCAAAAATCTTCTCATGATAAGACCGGTCTAGGCTATACTGGTGAAAGAAGCTCAAGCAACGAACCCAAGAAGGAAGTGAGGTTCGTATCAGCCAAAAATGTAGAGAAACTCAAAGAGGTGAAGCCTGAGATTGAGACTCCTGTTGTTGCAAATAGAACCGTTGGTGCAAAACCAATGGATAAAGGGAAGTCATTACCCAAAAGTCAAAGAGGACCTCAAGTGAAGCATTTTTGTCATCATTGTGGCGTGTGAGGGCACACAAAGCCAAATTGCTTCAAGATTCAAGCACTCAAGAGGGCTGATTTTATGCGTGACCAAGAAATCTCAAGAAGAATGCCTAAGGGAACACAAGCTAAAGGAGAAAATGAGGGACAACTCATTGGAGACGTTATAAAGATGTTGAAAAGCATTTCATCATGCCTTACTAGCTTCACCCCGAGATTTGAAAGTTATGTCGGTCGTACCCCTCCGCCTAGGGATCTCACCCAAAACACTCGTACAGTGTGGGTGAAAAAGGGTACTCATGCATGATCACTCTCTATACCTATGCATTAATACTTCCAATGTTTTAGGGTTATAGGTTCATGCATCATGACATATGCAATCTTCTTGTGTCATTGCTTCCGATTTTTAGCATGTTTCTTTTTCAAGTTTGTTTTGTATTTGTTGTTTTTGTTGATCTTACTTTACTTGTTCTGTTTTTGAGTGTGTTGAAAAATTCAAAAACCCATAAAAAAATGAAAAATCTCAAAAGTTTGATTGTTTGTGTTGTGTATATCACATGTGAGTTTGGCCTAGTGCCTTCGTACTAATGGCGTAGTGCATTTACGAGCTTAGCTTGTTATGTATACACATTTTCTAAGTGTGGGCAACATTTAGAAATCTACGTTTTGATTGTTGTAAATAGATCTTCAAGTTTGTCATGAATGATTGGTCAATAATCTTGTTCAATCTAGATACATGCATAGACTTATTCCTATATATCTCCTCACATTTTTTTTTTTTTTTTTTTTTTTTTGCTTATATAGCTCAACAATTGTCAAATCTCGAAAAGAGATAATGAGCTGCAAAAGTCATTGCACATACTAACATTTGACTAGGAAAAAGGGAAAGCGACTTGTTTTGAAAATGTATGGTGCCAAAGCCAAAGGCTAAATTGTCAAAGTTTTATCAAATTGTTTATGGCATCACTTCTAAAAAATTTGAGTTGTTTTTTATCACAAGTATGTAAAATGGAAGCCAAATGAAAAGGTTTCAATCATTTGTTATCACATTGGTGAGGGGTCATATATGTTCTTTTCTACAAGTGAGATAGGTCACTTGACTTCGTACTAGTCATGTATGACTTGATTGAATTGATCATTGAAACTTCATACTAAACTATAGACTAGTTCATACTTGATCCACATACACAATACACAAGTCTAATGTTCAACGAATGCTTATTCCATTTGTGTGATTGTAGGTGTTCAAGTGTGATGTATATACTTAATTGCTTGTCGATCAAACCCAAAAAGATTTTTGAGTATTTTATATGTTTTTGAAAGTGTTTTTTTTTTTTTTTTTTTTTTTTTTGGTTCATATTTCCTATTTCCTGTTTTTAACATAAAACTCTTTCAGAGGCATTTTCGCGAGAAGCTCGCGAGTTAGCTCTTCCCGTGAAAATGAGAATGGCAAAAATTGGAAAACACTAAATTTCACACAGAGAGTTTCGTGTCTAGCTCGCAAGTAAACTTTACCTGCGAAACAGTTTACATGCTTCAGTGGCATTTTCGCAAGTAACTTCGCAAGAAGCTTACCCACGAAAAACGCGTGTTTTCAGTTTTAAAGGGCAGACAATGACAGTTTTTCAAACATAACCCTTTTGCCTCCTCTGAGCCTCTCTCAACCCTAAACTCTTTTTCTCTCAAAAACCCAACAAAATCTCAAGTTCAATCACTTCTAAGACTTCACTAAGGTATGTTTCAACTCTCTTTTATCTCTGATTCCTTAGATTAAGCCTTACACTCTAGAATTTCTTAGGGTTAGGTATATTCTTGAAAGGGTGGGGAAAACTTTAATTTTTTTATTTTTTTATTTTTTTTTTCTTGATTAGGCCATGTCCCATTTTGTTTGGTTGTGTTTGTGTTGGCCCCAAGTGGCATTTTAACATGTATCTAGGCAAGATTTCCACATATTCATGCATTGTTTTACATGTTAGTGGTGTATATGCATACTAGGTGTTTGATAAAATGCCCAAATGACATTTTGTTGTTGTTTTGGACTCCCGTGAGTTCCAAACTTTGGAGATTAACATGATTATGCATGTTTATCATGTTTTGATCTTTGGATGTGTGTTTTACACACTTTGACCCAAGTGTGCTTGGTCATGCCTTGATTATGCATCACATATGCATACCACATGCACACTTGATGTACACATTTAATCATTTGACATGTTTTGCACTTCACTCATGCTAGGTATGTGTTGTTACATGTTTAGCACTTAAAACATGTTCTTTTGTCTTTAGGTTTATGTTTTTAATGTTCTTTGTAGAATATTTGGTTTATGGACTAACTTGGAACTAATTTCATTTGCTTCCTTACTTTTGTGTTTGTCCCTATTTCTTTGTGTTTGTGTGGCTGTTCCTATGTGCAGATGTATCGTCGTTCTTCTCACGGAAAAGAACAAGTGGTTGACCTCACGGCATCCCCTGTTTCAAAGAGGACATGACATTCATCAAATGACTTTGACGTCAAAAGGTTCAAAACTCTCTTGGATTTTCAATCCTTCAAAGACCACTTTGAAAGTGCACCTACTGTGGTGGAAAGAATTGTTCGTTTTGACACCCTGGGATCCACTTTTATCCCTAAAATATTTGCGGACAAAGATTGGGCAAATCTGTTTGGAAAGTTTAAGGATCCCATTAATGAATTGGTCAAGGAGTTTTACTCAAATGCTTGGTTCACCAGAGCTGAATTGAAGTGCTGGGTTCGAGGCAAGGATTTTGTCATCACTCCGGACTATCTTGCAAAAATTCTTCACATCAATCGTCTTGCAAACGTGGACATCTCACCATATGATGATAGACTTGCTCTAGTGACAGAGATTTTTTGACATCCTAGGAGCTGATCATGAGCTCTCCGCCAAAGGCACATCCATTGGCACTGCAAAGTTTGAACCGGAATTGAAGACTCTCACATTGATCATGTTCTCCAATCTCTATCCACTGACCAACACCGGTTTTATAAATCTTGGAAGAGCACAATTCTTTGTGATCTCATCAAGGGAGCTCAAATTGACATCTGTGCTCACATTTCTCAGACCATGGTCAAAATAGCAGGACGTTCAGCGGCATAGATGTGTTTTCCTTTTTACAGTCTTGTCATGAAAATCATGGTCCTTAAAGGTGTTCGTCACCAAAAGATGGCTCTATCATTCTCCGACATCAACCAATATCCTTCGTGTCTCTTCAAAAGAGCAAGAGTCACTCCTCTGCTGAAAGGGCAAAGCAAAGTCCCTCTAAACCTTCAAAGAGCGACTTTTCTCCTCATGCCAGTCCTTCCGGACATCCCTCTGCTGCTCCCACTCAACAGGGCCAATCTAGTTCTCATTCGAATAGGTTGATTACATTGGTTGAAGGTTTACATGAGCGTATTAATGGACTTTCTACTATCCTATACGCTACCAACAACCAAGTTCAGATTCGTTTGACCAACATGGAGACACAATTGGATGAGATTTAGCGCAAGCTAGAGGAGAGCCTTTAGCTATTTCGTGCCAAAAAGGGGGGAGAGCACTTAATGTGAATGTCTTCACTATAGCATATAGTAAGGGGGAAAGCATCAACTTGAAAGGGGGTGTGCATATTGAAAGGGGGAGTTCAGAGGAAGCTAACCTACAGCTAGCCACACACTTTTGGATAGTCTAACCATTGTTATGGCTAGTCTAGTTTTTAGTTTTAAAAAGTTTACTTTCTAAGTTTTATAACTTATGGATATTTACATTGCTTTCTTTTAAAGTTTTAAAGTACTTTAGTTTAAATTTCTATTTCTCTTTAGTACTTCATGTGTACCTTGGTTTTTATAACCGTTTTGTTGCTTATTTCTTTCTATTGCTTTTAGCTTTAGTTGCTCTAATGCATCATGCTTGTTGGACATGCAATTAATTTTAGCATTGTTCTTAATTGCATTGCGTGTTCGGATGATCATTTTTTTTTATAAATGTTCATTGTAGTCATTCATTAATGACTGTTCATGTTTGATCAAGTTATGCTGCATAGCTTATATCTTGTTTAGTACCTTGATCTCATTTTACTTGTTCCTATACGTACCTTGTGTTCAACTTGTCATGAGCTTAATGAAAGTTTTGTTTGTGTGCGAGTGTTTCAGGATACAGGTGTATACGGTACAAGTACTTCACAGCTTCTAGAATTAGGTGTGGGTGAGTTTTGTCCATGTTCTCAACTCACGTTTAAGTCTAGAGTCTATTTGGGGGTTTTGTCACGGAATAGCCAAAGGGGGAGATTGTAAAGTTGGAATTTACAACTATTTTGTGTTGGCTTTAATTCCGTGCCACATTTTATTGTAATTTATTCAATCATGTTTTTCCTTGTATTTATATGGGTTTTTATCTGTAAGGGATGAGTGGGAAAGAATTTGAAGACTCAAGCTTAAAGTAAAGAACAAGTGGATTTCGTGAGAAGCTCGCGAGAAGCTATCTCGCGAAGTAGCCACGTGTAAAGCACATGACTGGAATGCGAAGAGTCATGACAGCTTGGAGTTTTCACGAGTGTCTCGTGGGTAAGGCCTTCCTGCGAAGTACTCACGAAACATTCTGTTTTGCTATTTTGTCATGTACGTTCTACCAAGTCTTCAACCACACTATATATATCTTCATTACCCACGAAATAAAGGAATGTTTTTCAGAGAGAAAACCCTAAAATACACACTTAAGAGTTAGAGATTGTTATACCCACAATCATTTACACATTTCCTTGTGATTTTCCTCTACTCCTACTTATCTATCTTCAAATCCATGAGAGGTTGATAGCCCAAACACCTACCACACCCAATCTGAGTGTCAAGCAAGGTTTTGGTGTTGCTGGGAAGCATTGGAAGGAAGCCATTCATTGGCGGATGCAATCGAGTTGAATTGCTGGATCAGGGAAAGTTAGAGAAGACAAGGTTCCGAGAAGCTAGTTGGTAGCAGGAGCTCGGAGGGCTCAAGTACATGGGGTAGACTAGGCTTGGAAGGACTTTTGTTATTCGTGTACTCCAACTTATTCTCTAGTGGATTGATTTCGACTTTGAGGGTCACAAGAGGTTTTTCGCCGAGTTCTTCAGTTTCCTCTTCGATAACACGTCTTGGTGTTATCTTGTATTTACGTCTCTCTTCCCTACTCTTTAAGCTTATCCTTTATTGTTGATGTTTGTTGATTATTGCTTAAAGTAGTATTATCGGTAGTTTGCGCTCATTTACTCTTATTCCGCACTTAGTTTAAGTTAAAGTAAAAGCAATCTAGCCATAACTTTTATTTAGAGGTCTAAACAAGCTCTTGTGTTTCACACAAATCTGAGCTTTCACAAGTAATGGGATTATATCATAAAAGGTTGAAAGAGTGAGTCGACCAAGTTGGAGATGAATTCCATGATCCAATGTGCCACAAAGATACCTCAAAACACTTTTGGCAGCCACAAGTTAAACATCAAAAGGTTTAGACATGAAGTGACAAACTTGATGTACAACAACTGACAAGTCTAGTCTACTAAAAGTGAGATAGTGTAGTACCCCCAAAAGACTTATGTAGGTATGAGGATCTAAGAGGGGACAACCATTTGTAGGAGTGAGTCTTATGTTGGGAGAACAAGGTGTTTTGGTAGGCTCAAAAGAGAGCATACTTAGGGGCGGTTTGGATTTGTTGTTTCCATAGTTCATAACTCTGTTTCCATCACTCATAACTCAAAATATGTGGGTCCCACAAAAAAATCTCTGTTTGGATTTGTTTCCAGTTTTTGTTTTCATCACTCAATTATCTGATTTTTGAGTGATGAGTTATGGAAATTGAAAACACATTTTAGGTGTTTTCAGTTTCCGAAACTCAATTTCCAATGACATTTTTGTAATTAAACCCACATACCCAGCCGCAATGTTTGACAAATGGACTGATTTTTTTTTTTTTTTTTTTTTGGTGAAACCCAGCTGCAACTTTTGAAGTTGAAAAATGGGTGATGAGTTAAGGTGCCAAATGGGGGGTTTGGGAAATTGGGGTATTTTAAATGATGAGTAATGAGTGACAAAAATTGAGTGAGGAGTGATGAGTGATGACAAAAAAAAAAAAAAAAAAAAAAAAAACCAAACAGCCCCTTAGTTTGTGACATAGTTTGATTGAGAAACAACCCTTGAGAAGTTCGATCGATTTGAAGACCAAGGAAATTGTTTAAGTCACCTAAATCCTTGAACTCAAATGGAGCACTAAGATTTTTGATGAGAGACTGAAGAACTGAGGTGTTGTTCCCAATAAGAACAAAATCATCAACATTAACGAGCAGATAAACCAGAAAATTGCATTCTTTGAAAATAGAAAGAGAAAAATCAGCTTGTGAAGCAATGAATTCAAACTCCAATAATTGGCTGGAGAACCTATCAAACCAGGCTTGGGGAGCCTGTTTAAGTCCATAAAGAGACTTTTGGAGTTAGCAAACACGAGTACGATGTTGAGAATCAATGTATCCTGGTGGTTGAGTCATGTAGAGACTATCTCTTTGGGAATGCCATGTAGAAAGGCATTTAAGATATCAAGCAGTCTAAGAGGCCAATTGTAGGTGACAGCAAGTGAGAGAGTGATCCTAATAGTGGGTGGCTTGATAACTGTACTTTTAACCTTGAATGCCCATTTGTAGCCTACCACATTTTGAGTAGGATGTGGTGGAACAAGAATTCAAGTTTGTTGTCTTTGCAAAGCATTGAAATCTTCATTCATATCATACACCACGGTGGAAACTGAGCAGCAATTTTGAAGGAGGGTGGTTATATGGTATGATAATCAGGTTTTGCCGAAAAGCATTAAGGCTTAAAGATGCCATTTTTTGGACCTAGTGACCATAGAATGAACATTTGAAGTGAGTTCAAAAGACAGTATGGGTGGAGACTAGTTAGGAAGGTATGATATTGTATCTCGGGGTGTTTCTATAGAAGGGGAAACTAGTATAGATGCTGGTATAGACCTATAGTTGTATACTACCCACTAGTAGTTAGTCCACCACCCCAATCGCCCAATGCATACCACAAGGCCCCCACCTGTCCCCACTCAAGTGACAAACAACACAAAAGCCACAAAAGGCTTAGTTACAATCAAAGAGCAAGTGGGTCAAGTTAAACTGTTAAAGAAATACAATAACAATTATCACAAAAAGACAAAATCAAATAAGCATATATTGTTAGCAAAGCTGCAAAGGGATATCAGTATACCACATACACAATTCAATATTTAGTTTAATTTCAATTTATTTCAAGAGAAAAAGAGAAAAAGAGAAAGAGAAAGAGAACCTGAGATGAGATACCTTGAGGGCTTGAGGTAGAGGTAGGGGTGGCAATTCGTGTTCGCGTGTCGGGTTCGTGTCGTGTCAACTAATGAGTATCCGATTATATGGGTCAACACTAACTCGACATGTTTATTAAACGGGTCAAGATTCCTCAACCCTAACACGACCCATTTATTAAACAGGTCAGTTGTGTCGACCTGTTTATCTGATTTTATCAAAATGAAGAAAAACATTTATGAAAAAACAAGCAAATAAATATTTTAAATATAAAATTCAGAACTAATGAGTAACTGTATCACAAATAATCATTTAAAACTAAAGTATATCTCAATATTGTAAATAATCAATCACAATATGTCAAAGAAAATAAACCACAACAACTAATAAGTTTATATACCTAGGGTTTGAAGGGTATATTGGTAAATTTTCATTTAATTAAACGGGTTAGACGGGTCAAACGGGTTCCATAGGTTGAACTCTAACCCAACCCGTTTATCAAACGGGTCCGTTGTGTCAACCCGAATATAACACGAACCCATTAAGCCTCAACTCATAACCTGCTAATTTCGTGTCGTGTCGTGTCGGGTTTGCGAGTCGTGTCCAATTTTGCCACCCCTAGGTAGAGGCGAGAAGGCTGGGTCAATGGGTCTAGCGGCGACTGGAACTAAGACAGTGGGTCCAGCGATGAAAGGGGCTGGAGTCGAGGGGTTCAAATTGTTTCCCTTTTAGGTTACGATTTTTTGGTTTAAAATTTGATTCGGTATTTTTTTTAATTGGGTATTTGGTTTATAGCAATTTAATTTTTATTAATTCTTTTGTTGATTAAAAAATCTGTCTGAAGAGTGAGGACCGATCTTGGGCTTCTTTTTTCTTTTCTTTTTTTCTAAGATTTAAAATCTATTGGAGGTTTTTATAGAACTTGCTATTATTATTATATTTTTTTTTTTTTTTACATTTTATTTTAATAAAATTTTTCTTGAGCTTTTTTTTTTTTTTTTGAAAGGGTCTAATATATTGTTAAGAAGACCAACATTTAATTTTATTGGGCTTAAAAAATTTAGGCTAGTCATAACTTTGTTTTTAAGCATAATGCATTGCAGTTCTTCTTTATCAACTGCAATACCAACAAGAAGCAAGCAATCCCTTGCTTCCTTGATCCTCTGTGGGGATCCATAAACGGTGTCAGTTCCTTTCTTCATGCTTTGTAGATCAAGTTTTAGATTGAGAATGTTAGCCCTTGAGGTTGAAGTGAAACTGTGTCCTAAAGTATTCCAGACCTCTTTGGCATTGTAAACTCCCACTACTAAGGAGAACATAGATGGAGTCAATGTTGCATTGATGAAAGAAACAATTTTTTTGTCTCAGATCTTCCAAACTTGATATTCAGTATTCACTGAAGTGGTTGAATTTCCATAATTATCGAGAAGATACTGATTTAGTTGTGTACTGAACTATCAATATGATCAATAAGCTGGTAAGCATCCAAAATTATGATCAATCGGTGCTTCCATGAGATGAAGTTGTGGTAATCAAGTTTGATTGTCATCAAATTTGATAGGCTGGAAAGGATCAACAATGACGTTTGAGGCTGTCTAAATATTGGTTTGGAAGATTCAGCGTTACTGTTGCTGTGTGGTAGAAGATTGAGAGTTTGTTGCTGCGAAATTTATGATTGGAATATCTAATACCATGTGAGAATTCCAGAATGAGAGTGAGGCAAAATATCTTCTATATTGATTCAGTAACTTAGTTACAAAGTGAGAGAGAGAGAGTAGGAGGGAGAGTAAATCATGCTAACAAACTAACTGACTAACATAAATACTTCAGCTAAAATTAGTATTCTTAATCACGTGGGTTATCTTTAATCCTCACGTGTTACATCGCTAGTTAAAACACTCTAAAATGGCATTGTTCTCTATTTAACTAAATGCTATTGTTAGGGCTGTCCAAGGGTTAGGTCGAATCAAGTTTGGGCTCAACCTGCAGCCAACCTGACCTGATCGGGTAGAGCAGCCACGAACCTGCCACTGACCGACAGACTAATCGAATTGGGCGGATTAGACCTCCTACGGGTGGCGGGAGGGTTAGTCGGAGTCAAAGATCTGAGAAACGGCATGAAAAAGGCAAGAAAATTGTGAGAGGTCGGTGAGATTTTGCCAGATCCAGTTGAAATCTCACCGGATCTACTTGAGATCTTGCCAAAATCTGAAAATTTTCGTCGAAAATATTATAGTGAGTCGGTTAGTTCTGGTTTTGGATGAGGAAAATCGAAACCAACTCGCTGAAGTCGGTTTTTGGAGGAAAAGACCCATCGTTGACTGCCAGAGTAGTTGGGTTGGCCAATTTTAAGCTCAGATCCAGTGAGTTTCTTCGGGTGGGTCAGGTCTCCAAGTGGGTTGGATAGCCATAGCTATTGTTATGGTTGGCTTGTAGTCTTGTGTTATGGTTTATCTCTGCTGTTTGGTGTCATTTATCTCTGTCTCTCTCAATTGCTTGCCTATTATTTGTGTGATTTTTTTTTTTAGAAACATTTGTGTGAGTAATTACATTGTGATTGGTGACGGCTCATGTCTATATAACTATAATGTTTTATAATTTTTTTTTTTTTTAGAATACTAAGTATTTTAACACACACACAGGGGGAAATGAGAGAAAGTTTTAAATAAACTAACAGTGCTGTATAAGGTTTTAATGTTTTATAACTTGATAAATCAAATTGGCATAATTGGACTCAATTGGTAAAATGCACATCATAAAAACTACTGGATATAATTAACCTTGCAATTGTCAAGGATAAATTTATGATTTTTTTATTAACATGACCCTGAAGCTTTGATTTCGAAAGACCCTATGATGGAGGTGGCCTTGAGATTGCATATGATAAACTTCTCAGCGATTGTTTTTAATATAAGAAAATTGTTAAGAAATCTCAAGAAAAATTAAATAAGGTCTAACTTGGAAAAGATAATGGCAGAGGACGGTATGAGAATAGTGAGTTGGAGGGATTATGGAAAATAATGGATTAGTGCAAAGGAAAACCATTTGTGGACATGGGCCTCAACGGTCGCAGTAATAGGAGTCCCTAGCACGGTAGCCCCGAATGAATCAACGAAATAAAAGTGATATTTATGCCTTGTGACACTTGGCCTTTCAGATCTAATGAGACTTGTCATTAGACCCTTTGGAAGTGGATTCATGTCTCTGACCATCCACGCCTATAAATAGAAGTGAAAATCTTCCATTTAAGGAAACAAAGGAAAGAGAGAAACAAAGAAGGAAGAGAAGAAAAAAGGGTGGTAGAGAATAAGTAACATAAATGGATCGCACTTATTCATATTCGACTTCTAGCCATGGTTTTAAAAACCGAAATGGTCAATGAACCGTTTTTGTACCCGATTTCTAGTTTTTGACTGATTTTGGGTGGTTTTGGGTGATTTTACCAGAATGGATTGGTACCCAGTTACCTATTGAACTAGTTTGATTGGCTGGTTTTATCCAATTTTTAAACCCAACGTGAATACACGACCCTTGTTTATTTTAATTGCCTTGTTTCTCTCCTCCATGTCACAGTTTTGTCAACAGACTCAACACCTCACCATTCATTCATGATATGATAAGGTAATCTTCAAATTCATGCAGAACATTGGGTCTCATGCTTAAGTACTGTCATTAAGTTGAGGCTAAGTGAAACTTAATTTTAGGAATGACTGTTTACTGTGGGGAAGGCTAGTTAATTCTCATAATAGGAGCGTACGAGAGCTGCAATCTTCACCATGACCTAAGAGTATATTGTTGCCATTGGTTTATTTGCTTAGAGCATTAGCATTGACGGAACCTCCAATTGCTATTTTACAATCCAATTCATTAAAAGCATGCAATATCCCCGTTGCTATAGCTAAAATATTATACCAACTTGTTACAGTACATTGGTATCAAAAATACCAACTTACTGTAGCTAGTTGCTAAAAATTAATATAATTGTTTATTCTCTATAGTAGTTTTCTAGGTTACACCGACACGCCATTTTTGGCAAAGTACTGGTGTCCGACACATGTCGAATACCAATACCGGTAAGACTCGCTGGACTCCGGTGTCCGAGTGGTGTCTTTTTCTTTTTCTTTTTTTTTCTTTTTTTCGCTTCTTTGACACGGCGCCGACACAGCTCCGACACGGCGTGGAAACGGTTCTCGCAGGTTCAGTTGATTCAGAGTTTTTTTTTTTTGGTCTTCTGGGTACTTACAGGCTCAGCCATTAATGAAGCTTCAACCTCAGACATTGAGATCGCACCACTATTTGTTCTTACTCTTCTTTTCAGTCTCGCTCGCCTTCTCTCTCTGCTTTTTTGCCGATTGCTGTTTCTGCATTTTCTCTTTCTCTACGTTTTTTTCATTTGTTGTTTCTGCAGTTTTCTCCTTTGAACTCTAGAGTCTTCTGGTCTCTTTGAAGATGATTGACAACTTGCATTATGTCAACCACTAAATACATGCTGTCAACCACTCATTTTTAAATTTCATTGGGTTTAATCAATTTTTTAATGGTTTGTTTGTGCACTCTTCTAGCTTTTGTTTATTCTTTATTTCTAAAATTTGACTAAATACATGCTTTCAAGTGTCAACTGTCAACCACTCTTTTCAAGATTTTATTGGACTTTGTTCTTTATTTAATCAATTTTTTAATTCTTTATCCGGCCACTCCTCTAGCTTTTGTTTATTATTTATTTTAAAAATTTTCATAAATAGTTGAATATTCAAATGGGCTTTGGCATAAACAATTTATTGGATAGACAAATGGGCTTAAGCATAACTTGACATAATTTATACCTAAAAATATTTAAAAATAGGTCTAAATATAAAATTTAATTAATTATTTAATTGTCGTACCCACGCCGTGTCATACCCTTATTTTTTTAAAATTGTTGTACCTCCGTATCCGTACCCGTGTCCGTGTCGGTGCAACTTAGGTAATTTTCTCTCTCTTCCTTTAATAAAAAATACTTACTCTCATCTCTTTCTCTCTCATCTCTACCTCTTACCCAACGTTTCTCTCCTCTCTCATTACTCTCCTCTCTTCGATCTCAGCTAAGTCTCTCTGCCTCTCGCCACCGTGGGTCAAGGTTTGAATCAGCGTTCTTCTACTGCCGCTGCTGTGGGTCAAGGTTTCCCTTTTCTCTCTCTCCCTCTCTTGAACAAACCTAGATATGCTCTCTCTTTGTCAGCCGAACCCAGCCAAGCTCACTACCCATTTCCTTCCTCTTTGTTCTCATCTCAGAACTTGAAGATATGTTAGGTGTTAATGGGTCTTTGGTGGGTATTTGCTATTTATGGTGGTGTTTGATTGGCAGTGGTGGCTGGTGATTCGGCAGTAGGTATGGAAATTTTGTTGATTTTTTTTTTTGGGTTTTTGGGGCAAAAATGCTATGGTGGTGGTGGCTGGTGTTATGATTTTTTGTTTTTCCGATTTTGTGGTGTTTCGGTGGTGTTGGTGGTGGTGATGGCTGACTTTTGATGGTTGGACTAAGTTTTAGTGGTAAGTGTTACTGGTATTGGTGGGGTTGGTGGTGGTGGTGATTGTTGGTTACTAGTTACTGGTTGCTGGCTATTTGGGTTTGATGAAGAGAGAAAGCAAGAGAGAGAAGTGAGTTTTTTTTATATTATATTATTATTTGATGGGGTAGTTTATATTATTTTAATGAGTTGTATGTAAAAATAGAAACTGAGATGTTGGGTAAGTTGTAAAATGGGATGGTGAAATAGATAAAGTAAGTTTTAAGGGTGTAAAATATATGTTTTTTTATATCCCCGTATGTGAATGCTCTTAGCACCGCAAAAGGAATAATTCCCCAAGTCAAACCTAATGACCTTTTTATACACAAATGATGTATCTCTGATGAGCAAACCTTTTAAGAAACACTGTAAAACATTATGATTGGTTGAACCAATTCATTTTGATACGATATATGTGGTGGACCTTTAAGAAGCAAGACACAAAGGAATATAGTACTTTATTAACTTCACTATTGATTTGCACACCTACCCTCTTAGGCATAAGTCTAAGGCTATAGAAAAATTCAAAGAATATAATCTGGAGTAGAAATGGTTTTGGGATAATCGATAATTTAACAGAGATAAAATCAGATAGGCCCATAAAAAACTTCAACGATGACAAAGGTGGGAAGTATGAGGGATTTAAGGAAACACCGCAAAATGAATAAAATAAGGAATGTTCATCACCATCACCACTGAGACTTTAACCAAGATTGACCAAGGTCAACTACAATTTGACGAAAATCTTACCATTCAATTGGGATAAATTCAAACCTAAATGAAATAAGATTGAATTCTCTTTAATACAACTCTTCATGGGTCAAAATTAGAGTTAAAATGGTTAAAATATCATGAAATCATCTTCTGGTACAGAAAGTGCTAAAACGGCCCGTCTCCAAGGGCCACAACTTTTTGGTCTGTGATATGATCTTTAAAAACCTGGAAGCTTTCGAAGTAGGAAGTGGGATCTTTCAAATTCCAGTGGAACTACTCAATTTAGAGTTTGGGAAAGCTAATAGGAAAAAATTGCAAACTAACACCAATCCCCAAAAAATTTCATTAGTTAGCAACATTTCTAAACTATTTAGGAAACTAACATCTCGAGTCTAAGACACTCGAGTTTGATGTGTTAAATCGAGCCTTTGGGGCTTGAGTTTTGTAAAGTGAAGAGAACAAAAACACAAACCCAGCAAAGCGATCCAAAACATAAGTCCACAACGAAGCAAAGAGATAAACACAAACCCAGCAAAAGAGATAAACACAAACACAAACCCAGCAAAGATGGAAAATGGAAACCACGAAGAAGGCTCTAGGCAATGGCTTGGACTAAGCCTAGGCGGTGGCTCGAACTAAACCTAGGCAGCGAAGGCTCGGACTGAATGAAGAATGAATGGGTTTGTTCTGGGTTTGATTTGGGTCTGGTTGGTGTGGAGAATGAAGAACAAAGGGTTTGTTCTTGGGGTTTGATTTGGGTCTATTGATCTAGAGAATGAAGAACGAAGGAAGAAAAGGAAGAACAACGAAGGAAGAAAAGGAAGAGCAGTGGGTCAACAGAAAGGAAATCGAGTGTATAAAACTCGATTTTCACTACTTGCACATTGATCTCGAGTCTCTTAGGCTCGATTTGCTACAGTAAACTCGAGTCTAAGAGACTCGAGATGTTAGTTTGCTAAATAGTTTAGAAACATTGCTAACTAACAAAATTGTTTGAGAATTGGTGTTAGTTTGCAATTTGTTCCAAGCTAACAACCGAGTGGGCGAAGTGGAAGCCTTAAACTAGAAAAAGAAAAAACTGCTGACATCATTCAGGTGCACCCTAAGGGTGCACTCAGTTGCTAGTTTCGTTTATTTTATTTTATTTTATTGTATTTTAATATTTAAGGACTCTTACCCTCTCATTTTCATAAAGAAGGTCTCATTTTTCTACTTTTTCTCTCTTTAACACCTCCAAATCTCTCTCCCAAAACCCAAAATTTTCTCAAACCTCTTTAGATTTTCTTATATCTACATACTCATAGGTAGAAATCTCTCTTGGTTCTTAGCATCTCTTGCTTTCTACCTCCTTGAAAGTTTATTTCTCGTGTCTTTACTAGAAAAGCTTTTCTTTTTGTTCATTCCATGTCCTTCCATTTGAGGTTTTGAGGGTAAGGGTATTCATATGGCTCTTTAGCCAATATTTACACCCATTCACCTAAACCATCAGGAGATTTTTAACTTCATTTAGTTTTTTAATGGTTTTTTTTTAATATCATGTTTTATTTAGTCATTCATCTTTATACACTTGTTTAAAGCTTAATCTTGTTTAGGCCTTGCCTTCTTGGCTTGTATATGCTATATTTATGTGTTTAATACTTTGTTTATGTGTTTAATGCTTTAGATCTTGCTTTCCTTTTTTAGATCAAAGTTTATCTTTGCTTAGATCTCATTTATTGTATATGTTGTTGTTACCTATCTTTATGGAGGGTAGTATGCATATCTTGTCTTTGTAGCCAAGGTGTACATCCATACACCCACATGAATAAATGGATTTGGATCTAGTTTTATTCTTACTTTAATGTGTTAGTATTTCATTCTTTCATGCCTTTCACATATTGTTTGCTTGGATCTATAGCTTTATTCACATGTTTAATGCTTTATTTTTGGGTTTAATATTTTAGATCTTGGATTTAGTGTTCCTTTGACACACATACACACACTTTTTTTTATCTTTTAGTTCTATGTTTATTCTTGCTTTGATCTTGGATTTAGTGTTCTTTTCACACACACAAACATACACACGCATATATATATATATGCCAGATTTGTTTAAAGTCTCTCCAAGATTTCTAAAATTTTCAAAATCTCTCCACTTTCTTTACTACTTCTATACAAATAGGTAGAAATCTCTCTTTTTTTCACAACATCTTCCATCTTCTACCTCTTTTCTTTTGTTCTTTCCTTCAAAGCTTTTTGTGGTTGGTTCCATCTCCGTCCATTTGATGGTTTTGAGGGTGAGGGTGTTCATATGGCTCTTTAACCAATATTTAAACCCATTCACCTAAAACATCAAGGGACTTTGGACTTTATATAGTTATTTATTGCTTTGTTTATCTTATTCATGTTTTATATCATTTTTTTTGCTTTCAATGCTTTATTTATTTCATACTTGTTTAAAGCTTTATTTTGCTTGGGCCTGCTTGGATATGCTATATTTATGTGTTTAATGCTATGTTTATGTGCTTGATGCTTTAGATCTTGCTTTCCTTTTTAGATCTATGTCCATCTTGTTTAGATCTTGTTCATCTTTGTTGTGGGTAGGGTTTATATCTTGGCTTTGTAGCCAAGGTGTACATCCATACACTGACATGAGTAAGTGAGTTTAGATCTAACTTTTTTTTTCTAAGTTGATTTTTCTATTTTCATGCTTTACACATGTTTTTTTCTTGGATCTAGCTTTATTCACATGTTTAATGCTTTGTTTTTGGTTTGATGTTCCGGATCTTGTTTTCTCTTTAGATCCACACTTTTTCTTGCTTAGATCTTGAATCTTAACTGCCTTTAACATGTTTATACATATATCCATGCAATATTTGTTTAAAGCCTCTTGATTTGGGTGCTTTCCTTCTAGATCTACCATCATGTCATCCTTAGTTAATATGGTGATGCATATTTCTTTTGCATATGCATGTCTCTCTTGGAATTTTGTTTCTTACATCTCACTTTCTCTAGGCTTAGATCTATATATGGTTGGTTGCACCCTTTGTGGTTCTTTGCCTTTGTATACATTGGTCTTGTTTGTTTGTTTTTTTGTGCCTTCAAGCATCGCTCGTGGGTAGGATTTCATGTGGGTTTATACTCATTTGTTACATGAAACCCGGGGGAATTTGTTTGTCGACACGTTTGTTTAGGTCCCTAATCCAATCTAATGGATCTATGGACACTAACCAAACCTATCAGTCCTGCTCTATGGACACCAACCAAACCTATCAGTCCTGCTAACATTATATCTCTCTCTTTTTTCGTTTATTTGTTTACTTTCTATGGTTGTTTGCTTTGTTTTGTTATTTGCCTCGTTTGGTGTTTGCTTGTTTTTTGCTTGCATGTAACAAATGGAGCACACATCGAGCTTTCATGAGGCAAGCAAAAAGACATGATCTAAACCGTAGGGGTATTTCCCCTCAGAGAGGTCCACCTTTCCTTTCTAGCCTTTTCCATTAGAATTATGCCTATAGCTTTCCAAGCTTCGGTTTCCTTGCTTTCATATTATACTTGGGTCTTGCCTTTTTCTTTTTGTTTTTGGTAAAAGGGAAGATTTCATTAAAAACTAAACAGCAGAAACAGGGGAAGAAACAAAACAATCAAACTGAACCCCTGCATTATCCAGGCCTAACAAAAGAGCTACGTTTGCCGAAGGTTCCAAAAAAATAACAAAATCCTGTCCTAATAAAGGTCCCCTTCTAGTTAATGCATCGGCACATTTATTTGCCTCCCTAAAACAATGTTGCACTCGAACCATAGGAATATCCCTGAGACTGTTTTTACAGTCTTCAACAATGGCAAAACTGCCATTCGGATTTACTGCATCCTTGTTCATGAACGAGCGATGACCCATCCGAATTGAGTTTAAACCAGTTAATTGGTGGAGAAACCCATCCTACCTTGATGATCGTTCTAGATCTAGTTCTTTTCCCGTTAACTCCAACAAAAGCAAACTTAATAGCTTTAGCCATTGCTGCTTCCTTTAGATCTCTATGAGCTCTTTCGTTCTTGAAAATGATTCTATTTCTATGAAGCCAAATAGACCAGAGACCAAAGCTGAAGATAATCCCCTAGTCAATGTTCAAATGGGAATAGGGGCATGAGCTACAGCAATTCAGCCTAAGCCAATCAAACATGTTGGTCTCAAAGAAGAGGTTGGGCTGAAACGGGGGCAGAAAGGAGTTCTAGAAGGTCCGAACAACCTAGCAATCTCTAAGGGCATGGATAATGGATTTGGGGGCTTCATTACATACTGGGCACAAGGGGGACACGTCCATTCCTCTAGCAGCTAAAGCAGAACGCACTGAGATGCTCTTATGGTAGCATTGCCACAGGAAGCATTTGATCTTAGGGATGGTGAGCACTTTCCATATCCATTCCCCTTTAAAAACCTCGGCACTGCCACCTTCCTCCGCAATTTTTGCAAGCTTGTAGGCTTCCTTAAGCTTAAAGTTTCCACTTGAAGAGGACAACGAGGTAATGTGGTCTATACATCGGGGGGAGTAAGAGATGGAAGTAGCTTTAATAATTTGACACAATACCCATGGAAAAGTAAATGAAAAACCTTGCCAGTTCCAGCCATTAAGGCTAACAACATCTTTGAGAAGGCACTCCTCCTTTCCACGGTTTAAAGGCCCCGCGATGAGACTTCTAAGGCAACCTTTGTCCAGCCACTTATCATTCCAAAGGGAAATGCAGCTATTCCCCCCTGCTATCCATTTAGAACCCTCCTTGAAGACCGCTTCACCTTTCTTGCAAGCTGACCAAATAGAAGAACATGTACGTAACTTGAATCGGTGGCTTGTTACTCTTCTTGGCCGGCAGTATTTCTGGCTTAAGACTCTGGCCCACAGTGATGAGGACTCAGTCCAGAGGCGCCAATTAAGCTTATAGCAAGAAGGCCTATGTTCTTCGCTTTTGCTCCTTGGAGACCAAGGCCACCTTTCTTTTTGGTTTAGTGATTTTTTTCCACCCTACCAGGTGGAGTTTCCTCTTATTATCTGATGACCCCCATAGAAAGTTCCTGCTAAGACGATCTATATTTTGCAAGATTTTGGGGGGGAGCACCACACATTGCATGATATAGTTTGGAATGGTGGAAGTTACTGCTTGGGTGAGCACAAGCCTACCTGCAAAGGATAAAAGATTAGCCTTCCATCTTGCCAAGCGACTTTGAATTCGCTCAATGATGAAGCTAAAGTCTTGGTTAATGCCTGTGTGTTTAATGAGAAAGCCAAGATATTTCCCTAATGAGGGAGTAGAACGAAAACCCAAGGTGTCAGCAAACTCAGACCGAAGATTGGGAGCAATGTTAGGCGAAAAGAATACCCTAGATTTTTCATTGCTAACTTTCTAACCCGAGAGGTTGCAGAAGGTGTCAAGCACATCCCTTACTGCCATACAATTCTTTTGGTCCGCCTTCGCAAACAGCACAAGGTCGTCTACGAAGAAAAGGTGAGAGTAAGCTTTGCCTCCTTGAGAAACTTTGAGCGGGGTCCACAGCTTTGCATTACACTACTCTGATCTAAGAGCACCTAGAACCTCCATACATAAGATAAAAAGATAGGCGGAGAGGGGGTCCCCCTGTCTAATGCCCCTTGACGGAAGAAAGGGTTCAAGTGCCCCGCCATTGTACAGAATAGATACGGGGGATGAAGAGATGCAGCTCATAATCAAAGAGATGAGTAGTTCAGGGAACTTATAAAGGAGCAGAATGTCCCTATTGAAACTCCATTCAAGCCAGTCATACGCCTTTTCCAAGTCAATCTTAATTGCCATCCAACCATTTCTCCCCTTCTTTTTAGACATGGTGTGGATAAGCTCTTAGACAATGACTACATTATCGATACCTTTCCTACCGAGAACAAAGGCGGATTGGAAATGAGATATAAGATTGTCTACGAAGGGTCGAATTCTAGCTACAATGATCTTTGAGACAAGCTTATAGATTGTGTTGCATAAGCTGATAGGACGATAGTTATTCAGAGTCTCAGGGCTCTTGCACTTTGGAATAAGGGTAATGAGAGTCCTGATGAGATACTCCGGCATTTTCCTTGAAGCGAAAACAGACTTCACCTTATCTCTAACAGAACCTCTAACAAGCAACCAGAACCGTTGGAAAAACCCGGCGTGAAGACCATCCGGACCAGGAGCCTTGAAGGCCTTAAGCGACCAAAGACTAGCGGCTATCTCTGAATCAGTGACAAGAGCAACCAAATTTGTGACATCCCTATCCCTGATACACGAATGCTAAAAGGGAGGGTCCCAAGCGGCACAGATAGCATTGGTATGACTAGTAGAAAATAGTTCCTCAAATCCAGTTCTGATGAAATTTGCAGTATCACTATCCCCATTAAGCCAATTTCCCATACGATCTTTTAAGCAAGATATATGATTCCTCCTCCTGTGCACAATAACGGATGTGTGGTAAAAGGTCGTATTTTTATCTCCCTCGACTATCCAGAGGATGCGAGATTTCATAGCCCAAAATTCCTCTTCCAACTTGAAAACTGTGGAGAGTTCTGCTTTCAGCTCCTTCTCAAGATCAACCAGAAAGTTATTGGGAGTAGTTGATAAAGCCACTTGCATACCTTTTAACCTGGCAAGGACCCTCTTCTTTTTGTGAAACAGATTTCTGAAAATATTTTTGTTCCAAGCTCTGGCCTTTATTAAGAAATCCTCAACTGCCCAAGGAAGAGGTTTTGAGTTTGCCCAGGCCTCATTTACAACTCCTGGGAAGGTCAGATGAGAAAGCTAAATAGGTTGGAATCTAAAAGGCCGAGGTAAGGTCAGACCAGGGCGACTATCAGTACAAAGCATGATAGGACAATGATCAGAGTAAGATCTTTTAAGGTGCTTCATAAAAGCTTCCGGGAAGAGAGCACTCCACTCCGCATTAACAAACACCATATCAATCCTCTCCTGAATCAGGCAGGTTAACGATCTGTGGTTGGACCAATATCAATCATTTTACAAGTATCCAAGCAATCCTGAAACCGGAGAGCTCTACTCATGTTAACCGGTCTACCTTCGAACTTATCTTCACCTATAAGAACTTCATTGAAATCACCAGCAATGACCCAATGCAAAGAATGTATGTTGGATACCAAGCATAGGTTGTCCCAAAGTAACCGCCTTTCAGCAACTCTTGGGCTAGCATAGACCGTAGAGAGCAGCCAAGAGGATTAAGAGCCATTCGAAGTAACCAGAAGGTGAATTTCTTGCTCAGTGGATGATAGCTCAGAAATTGGTACTTGGTCAGAATCCCATAGAACCCATAAACAACCAGAAAGTCCAATTGAGTTGGCAAATGTTGCCCCATCGAATGGGAGTCTATCCACAATTCCTTTGGCTCTATCGCCACCAACCTTTGTTTCAGTTATTACCATAATCGCAGGAGAATGAGGACGGACCATGTCCCTGATCACACTTTGAAATGAGGGGTTATGAGCACCCCGGCAGTTCCAAATTAAAATATTCATGATAATTATATAATAAATATAATAAAACAGGAGAAAAGGGCAGAGATTAGGATGAGAAAAAACCTTCATCTCCATCCTCCAGCACCATTTCCTCCAATGTGGAGTTAGGGTCCCCCGAGCGGTCAGTGCACAAAAGCTCTTGCCCTTGGATATCCTCTGCTAGCATAACCCCGGATCGGATGGATGGGTCAATATGCTAGAGACTGGCTTTTGAAATGTTGCCTAACATCGTCTTCAAACAGGAATCCCTTTGTCCAACAACTAGCTCAACATGATTTGTGCTCCTTTGTAATGGCACTCTTTGAACCTCCATATTATCACCCTCTATTGCTTCATCTCTATCATCTCCCTTGTTTGACTGAGCCACTGGAATCAGGCTCAAGGCTTTATCATGGCACTCCATATCTTCTAAATCCTTCCCTTGGTTACAGTTGGGCTGATGAGGCATACCTCCAGTCGACCCACCAGTTGAGAAACCTTGAAATTCCGAGAGGTTAGGCCCAAATACTCTGCCAGAATCTTGATCGGAGCTTAAGGATGGTACAAAGGGGGTTGTTTTGACTGCTTCCCATCTAGGGATTAGGCTTGTCCGATTCCCTTTTTGGTCGAGAGATTCCTTGACCGCTTTACGAGTATTTTGTCCCGTAATGTTAGGTCTGCCTCTAGTTGATGTAGCACTTACCTTAAGCTTTTCACCGTTCTGACCTTTAGTAGTGCGATCTGCTCTAATCGCACTAGAGCCCGAATGTTCCTTGGGCTTTCACTTTCCTTCATTGCTTCCAAGGCCCGGGTTGACTGACCCTCCTACTAGGCTCAAGGGACTCGTTGGATGTTGAGTCATTGGGCTTAGAATAGGTGATCCCAAAGGAGTATCTTGGTCTGAGTCTTTCCAAACCTTTCTGTTATTTTGCCTTTTTCATGTAACAAGGACCTAAGGCCCAAAAACCTCGTCTTTTGATTGCTGTTGCTCCTTGGCTGGAGTGCATTTTCCCGCTTCTTCATCCTTACCAGTACTCGCCGGAGTTCTGGTTCTATAAGGGCACCCTTCTGATTTATGGCCAACACGACCGCATGAAAGCACAGCGTACTGATACCTTCATATTGGACCTGTTGAGCAATCCCACCAACCCTGATAAGCTTGATAATCAGTTTATCTAAGTTAACTTGAACACACAGCCTTGTAAACCGACCTCTGGCCTCTATTGCTGTGCGTGTGTCAATTCGCAGGACTGGTTCGATTGCATTCCCTATATCCTTAAGCACAGAAGGCTCGTAGTACTCAATGGATAATTTAGGAAGTCTAACCCATACGGCTACGGAGGATGGGTTTACTGAGGTAGCTTTGAAGTTTAGCTCCCAACCTCTGATAGAGAGATAGTGTCCTCCAACAAACCAAGGCCCATCTCTCAATACCTTAACATAATCTTCTTTAACAGAGAATCTGATAAGGAAGAAATCGCTGCCTAAATCAATACAACTCATCGTCCCTATTGGCTTCCACATCGCCAAGAGCCTAGAATGCAAGAAGTGGTAGCCCATAGTTCTCCCAAACACTTTCACGATTAGAGCATTAGCCCAAGGTGCTTGAATACTAGCGTTCCTTTCCCCAGACAGCTTCACAACTGCCTCCTCTAGTTGAATCTCTGAGAGCTCATCATCGGACTCCACCTCCATGTCCATGTGGTTTTTAAAGTCAAATGCTTGCTCAAAAGCCCCTGGTATTTCACCAACGAGTTTCTCCTTGTAAGATAAGCCCTCGCCTTCAAGATTAGGCTGAAGGCTTGCTTGGGATGCTCCCCTACGATGACTTTCCTTGACCTTCTTAGTACTGTGCTGGAGCTCCTCATCTTCTTCTCTACTCCTTACAGCTGACTCGCTCATATTGGTGTTGCCTTTGCAATTTCTAATCAAGTGGTTATTTTTATTGCATATACTCTGGGTCTTGCCTTCTTAGCTTGGATATGCTGTTTTTTATGTTTGTATATGTTTTAATACCGCAAAGGTAAATTGTGAACTTTTGACGATGGACTATTTGTGATTAAGAGGTAACCTTTCCTTAGTCATGAACCTTCCTAACCTTATGGTGTGGGCATGTGTTCAAGGCTTATGTTGTAGGCATGTGTCCACATTCTATTGTGTGCATTGTGAACTTACGTGTATGACTGACACATCCATGTCAGCTAGTGACATGTGGTCTTGCCATGCATACTACATGCACTATGTATATGGTACTTAGGTGCACATAAGTGTGCTGAGGACCAAACACACCGGTGCACGTTGTACACATACACATGAAACCCTACCGATGCGCCATGACGTACCTAACGCGAAACTCTGTCGGATTTTTGCTTTGAAAATTAGGCAAAATTCTGTTGTATTTTTATTGCAAAATCTTGGTGAGGAACACATTGTGCATGCCGTGGCGAACCTAATCTAAAACTCTATTGGGTTTCTGTCATGAAAATAAGGCGAAATGCTACCATATTTTCATCACATAAATCTGGTAGAAATTTTAGATGTGCTAGAAAAACATTGATAAAGGCCACACACCTTTTCATATCAATTCTCAAAGCCCAAAAACTTTAAGCCTTAAAAGATACAGCCAATAGCTTTATTTTACTTGCCATTGACAAAAGTCTTAGAATTAATCAAAACAAAGGAGTGTCATGAGATAGGCGTCGCGGAGTGCCTAACAACTTTCTCACGCAAAACCAAACTTTTGAATCCATGAATCTAGTCAAGATTTTTTTATCATCCTTTAGGTTAGGAAAAATGACTTTTTCTTAACCTAGACTTGGTAATAAAATCAAATAGACATTTGGTGATAATTCACGCCTAGAAGAAACCTAATAATTGGTGGTGAATCCTGAACTATAATTAAAAATGGATCACTGATAATCCCAAACACAATGCACACTTAAGATCCACACACTGGCACACACAACTGCCTTTTCTTCATATAAAGGAAGGAGGGAAGGGTAGGCCCCTGCTTGCCTATCCCTATCCTAATGCAAACCATACGCACACATCACCGTTTAGGGTGATTGGAACCGTTCTCTCTCTTTAATTATTCATGATAAGGAAAGTTTTTATCAAATAAAATCCTTTCAAGATTTAAAAGGCAATTGAGTTAAAATTTGATTTGGAATTCAACCCATTTCCATGATTAAAAAATCAACCAGAACTTAAGTAAGGAAAGAAATGAAATTTTCTTTAAAAAATAAAAGATAATGAGAATAATTGTCTTGAACTTAAGTGGTAACATAAAAAGGCAAGTTAATTCAAACTTAACTAACTAAATCTAATTGACCAAGGAAGAATAATTAATTCCTAAAGACTTTTTTTTTTTTTTTTTTTGGATACAAGATAGAATTATACTCTAACCGAGTCCAAATCTTCTATACCACTTTTTGTGTACTACTCTATGTTCCACCAATCACTACTCACCAAGTGTATGATTACTTTCGATTTTAAACTTCAATAATTCTATAAGGAAAGTAAAATGAACACATGACAAGTAGTGATTGGTGGAACATAGGGTGGTACGCAAAAAGTGGTATAGAAGATTTGGACTCACTCTAACTTAATCTAAGTGTATATGTGTGTGAAACTCCCTCCTGGAGACTTGAACCCCGGCCATTTCCCCCCACACCCCACAAGCACTTATACTTATGGAGTGACCATCGCACCAAGGGTGTGCGGTGGTGATTTTTTTTTTTTTTTTTTTTTTAAGTTCTCATGTTCGAAATTGTAGACACCCCATTTTGCACTTTCTATTTAACCTCATTTGCATTGCATTGCATTGTGTATCATCACAATCTCATGTCTCTAGGGGGAAAATGTAACTTTTTTCATTTGATATTTAAATACATTTCATGAAATAAATCTTGAGGTCATAACAATCAAAGTGACAGTTCATGGGTCTCAATTGGACAACCAAATTAAAAGATATCAAGAAAACAAGTTTTAAAGGTAACATGCACTTGCATGAGTTAAGTCCCAACTACATGTGATTATGAACTCTTAATTCTAATTGGTCTAATTTTAGTCCAATTTAAATTAAGTGATGTGCCATAATGTTATTGGTTGAGAATATGGTTTATGTTAATGTTGCACGCAGATGATTTAATCCAAAGACAAATCTTTATTGATTCCTTCCAAAATTGGTAAGAATTGATTAGTTAAATAATTAATTTGAAAATTTTGGAATTGATTTTCTGAGTTTTAGGATCAAGAAAGTGTGAAAAATAAGTCCAAATTCAGAAGAAATCGAATCTCAATTGAATTGCGAAAGGACCAGACCAAAAAAGGAAGAGATTTAGAGATCTTTGGACAATGTGCCGATTGCCACTTGGACCAGAATCCCCAAAAAATCTTTCTCTTCTCAACTCTTCTTTCTCCCCACTTAATTCAACCTTGCATCCAATGTTTTTCCATCAGAAAATCTGAATTTCCCTAAGTCCCACTTAATTCTTGTTCTTAATTAGTTCTTACTTGTTTATAATGCTAGATCTAGGTTTTGCACAATTTTTCATATTTTCTATATTTCTAGGTCTTTAATTCAAATAATATGTTCACATGTTTAGAATTAGGGTTACTCCTAATTATAAATATGCTTCCATGCTTTTGATTTATAATAATAGAATCGCATGTTCTTGCATCCTAGATCTATGATTATTTTGTTGTTTAAAGCTTGGTTCATAGATTCAATTTGCTAAACAGATCTCTCTGCTAATCTTGAGGTCTTTTTAAATATAAAAGTTAATTTCAAAATCTATTTGGATCTTGATCTTAGTCTCTAATTTAATTCTAGATCTAAGAACTCAATAACATTTTCACATGCATCTCTAGATTAGAGTTATCACAACACACACATATTCACCATGCTTATCAATGCGTGTTTCAATCTTTGCAATCACATGTTTTGGATGATATAAACTATTTGAATGATGTGATATGATCATTGACCGCCACAATATAGATCAAAGACTGGTTTTACTGGGTAGGTTGGGTGGCTATCACCTTTCTAATCATGTAACCTACCTTTTAAACTTAGATCAAGAGTTAGTAGATTTGGCTTATCCTTGTAATCTTCTCTTTCTAGATTGTAACTAGGAAAAAAAATTGTACTTTTGTTTTAGATTGTATCTAGGACCAAAGCAATTTTTGGTTATTATCAAAGAGATGTACAATTTTCAATTCATCAATAAGAGCTATGTATCTTTTCAACTCTTTTAGTTTGTTATTTTCTCTATTAAAATAAGTGGTGACTCTATTGTAAAACCCTTGACCTAGGAGGGAGAATAACAACAGTAGGATCTCTCCCACTATCTCTTGAGAGACAATAACATGACTCCACCTCATTCACGTGGGACATGGCCAAAACCTTATTTGAAAGGTTTGGGCCAGGGGTGCAATCTTTCACAGAAATCAATCAAGAATTCAAGGGTTAATTAAGTGTCCAAGGTCACTTAAACATGGAAGACAATTAATGATGAATCAAGACTATTTAAGTCTAATAAGGGAAGACACTTAAGATTTAATGAAGCCTTAACTTCAATTAATGTATCCCTTCATTAGACTCAATCACTCATTTCCAAGTAAGTCCTCAATCTTGATTGGTACCCACATGTTCATGCATACTTATAAATGCATAATTGGGTATACACATACATGCACTTGGATATTGATGTTAGGATGTTCTTCATGTTTGCATGCTTGTTTATTTACATGCTTGGACCTATAATCATGTTTGCAAGCTCGTTTATTGACATGCTTGGACCTATACTTTCCTCTTCACATGATTGATTGCTAGCATGTGCACTTCCCTTTTGTCTTATTTTGTTCGTCTTTTTAGTTGTCTCACATGACCCGTAGATTGCACTCTAGGTTGTAGACAGAAATGAACATATGCTTGAGCCTATTAGATAGGTTTCACTCAATTTCAGTAACGATAAATGAAGGCTAGCTACAGCTAGGTAGGCTTCGGGTGCTTAACATCTTCCCATCATATATCCTAACTTTAGATCTAGTTTGATAGGTAAACCTTCATAGAGTCATTTCTTTAATTTCTGGACCTATAATCAGGTGGCAACTCATTTGTCTCTTCTTAAAAGACCTTTGTATAATCTTAGGCTCGCGTCAGCTTCAAGTCTAAAACCTCTTTTAGTACCACATACCACGCCTTTACGAGAAGGAATTGATATGGCGACGTGTCAAAAAAGTGGTAGGACCCACGACACTCAGAGTACATGACTCAACCCGACCTAACCCAAAGGGTACGAATTTACCCAACTCATTAGGGAATTCAGGGATCAAGATGAGTTTTTCTCGTGCCCTCAGCCTGATGAATAGGGTACGGGTATTACCCGAACTTGACCTACAAGCTTTCTTTAAAAAAAAAAAAAAAAATTCCTAGAGAAATGTAAAAGAAAAACCAAAAACTTGCAAACCTAATTTATGTTTAGCCTAACTCTCTCTCTCTCTCTGTCTCTCTCTCTCTGCCAAACCATCTCTACAAAGATTGTCATCATCCTTGTCCATTGCCTCACTGAAATTTACGAAGCCTAATGAATGTTTAACGCTCAAAACCGCTACTCATTAAGATTCACTAGGTTAAGCAAGTGATCTATTTGATTGCGATTAAGAGCTATTTGAATGTGAAATACTAGGTTAAGAAAGTAATCTCAGAGAGAGAGAGAGAGAGAGAGAGAGAGAGAGAGATGGATATAGGCTAGTTTGGTTGATGTGTTAACTTTTGGTGTTTTTGAAATATGTGAGGTTTTTTGTGAAGCTATGATTCTCTCAAATTTTTTTTTTAAAAAAAAAAAAAAAAAAACCTAGATCGGGTCAAATCCAATTACCCGTGGTCTAGAGGTATTGGGTTTGTGTCAAGCTCGAAACTACCTGACCCAAACTTGCCCCATAACCATCTATATGTGTAAGGTCGTCCAAGCCAATCGCCTACCCGACCAATTTGACTAGACCTAATCTATTCGTCACTTGATTCGAAACTTTGACAATCATCAGAGGATCTCCGCCTTCAAAAATCAACGTCAGCAGGTCTAGTGGTTAGTCTCCACCTCCAAATTACAACCTGACCGTGATATAAACTGGATTAGGATTTTTCAACCCTTTTAAAGTCTCGACTTTCTCTATCTCTCTACTCTCAGTCTCTCCTCTCTTAATCTATTTACTCTCGATCTCTCTACTCTTTAGTGTAGATATGCAATTACTAACTCTGTCACACGACCCATGGTTATTCATAGTTGGTGATGGGTTTAGAACTTCTCCACCTAATTTGATCATAGTTGTAGGTTAGGCATAAACCCAACCCGAACCGGCCTATGGACACACCTACCTACGGATATGACCAATATCTTATTTTAAGAAAAGTGAGAGCAAAAGAACAAGAGACTGTCTACACTCATTAAAGATACAATTCATCGGAACATCGCTTTTTACTTTTAATTTCGACAAAGATGATTGTAGTAATGCCTTACGAATAAGGATCGTGATTCTTGTTTCCATTTTCTTTTCTTTTTTGTCTTAAGTCTTTTTCTTTATGGGAAGTGTAAGCGAAAGAAAACCAAACAAGGTATCGGTCATTACCAACAAAGTATAGCATGTTGGGAATATACACGAATTTCTAGATCTGTGAAATGAGAAAAAAGATAGAAAAACAACACAAACATAAGGCAATCATAGGACACAAGAAATTACGCGATTTGGCAATTTGCCTATGTCCACGAAATTGTAATGATTTCACTATTTCAGGGAAAAATACTGCGATAGTACAATTTTTCTCTCTAAAAAAACATAACCAACCTTCAAAAAATCTCTCATTAAAATTGTAACAATTTTTATATCAGGATCAGATCATAATCAAAATTAAACACAAACTAAACTCTGCATAGCCCAACATAACAAAGCATCAAATCAAGTGAAAAATGAGAAAACAGAAATATAGAAGGTCGTACATACCTCTCTTTTAGGATAACAATTTATCAATGAAGCAGGAGCTGGTTGTTTTTCACTACCTCCACTAGGACTGCAAAGCAATTGAACAAAGGACAGTCAATTTGGTGAATGAGAATGAACGTGAAGAGCAGAAAATATCTACTATAATTCTTGGAGACTTGGTTAGGGTTTTTGGAAACGGAAAATTCTTAAGTACTATTAGAGTATTGAGAAATTGTATTCATTCTTCTCACATTTGTGATGAATTCTACCATGAATTTAACTAGTATATCTCACTATGAATGTGAGAGAATGAATTATCATTCTTCGTACTTCGAGAGTACCTCAAAATTACTCATTTTGAGACCAAATTCTATTACTTTTTTTTTCTCTCTCCTCCAATCATAACATAAAAAATAAAAATAAAAACCCCAAATCAAAGAAAATTTTAAACAAAAAAAAACTAGACAAAGTACCTCTCTCCTTCGCGCCGCAAGTTTGCGAGTTGTTTTTCACTTTTTTCTGAACCCTTGACTTACCGGTGAAAAGTTGGAAGAGTCAAGGTTTTTTTTTTTGAGAAATGGAGCAACAGTAACTGAGAATATGAGAACACGAAAGCTGCGACGAAAAATATTTCTGAAAAAAGCAAATTGAGGAAATGACAAATCGCAAAGGAAGTAAGATGAAACCCTTTTTTTTCTTTTTTCTTTTTTAGAAATAAGATGCAAAGTAGGAACTAGGAAGTAAGAAATGAATCACTCTTTTTTTTTTTTTTTGGTTGAAGTAGAGAAAAATAAAATGAGAGAACGAAAACACAGAAACTACAGCGAAATTATGATTCAAAGGAAAACTGAAAATGAGGAAATGATGCAATCTCTTTCAACTGCAAAACAACGATTACTCACGAAAGCTGCGACCAAAAATATTTTTGAAAAAAGCAGATTGAGGAAATGACAAATCGCAAAGGAAGTAAAGATGAAACCTTTTTTTTTTTTTTTTTTTTTTTAAGAATTAAGATGCAAAGTAGGAACTAGGAAGTAAGAAATATATCACTCTTTTTTTTTCTTTTCTTTTTTTAGTAGAGAACAACAAAATGAGAGAACGAAAACACAGAAACTACAGCGAAATTTTGATTCAAAGGAAAACTGAAAACGAGGAAATGATGCAATCTCTTTCAACTGCAAAACAACGATTACTCACACAGGTCAGAGTAATGCAATACTGATGGGCACATGCGAATGAAAACGGATAGTCAAACGCTCAAAACTCAAAAGAATGCCGAAATTGACGAAGAAACGATGTAAACAGATACGTGTTGTGAATTCAAGCATGCGAGGATGTGTGTATCCTTTTGCGGAGACATGGAAACAATACTTATACCAACAATATTGAAAATGAAAAATGGGTTTATTCTTTTAGTGGTATTTACGTCGTTTTACTGTATGTTACAAATAATTTTTTCATCGATTAACAACACCCTAAGATGAAGCTTCTTTTTTTTTTATAATAAATATACAAGATGAGAATGTTTTTTTTTATTTTTTTGGGAATTATATAAAATGAAAAGTGGTAAGTACGAAGAATCTGACTTTTTTAATTTTTTTTTTTTTTAAGAAGTAGAGAAAAATAAAATGAGAGGACGAAAACACAAAAAATTGCAATAATGTCTTAATTCGTATTGTTTTCTTTTAGCGGGGATCGCTTTTATCAAATTTTGCTTCAATAAATTGGGTGGAGCCATAAATTTAGCTATTTGGCACCACGAAAAGCTACTTTTATATATTTTGCTTTCTCACTTTACAAAACATCCAACATTAATAGTTTTATATTAGTTTTCAATACAATAAAATAATATAAACAACACAATAAATTAATATATCCACTATAATAAAATAATATATCTACTACAATAAACAACCATTACAACCACCGCCACCACAACTGCCACTGTCACTGCCACCACAACCGCCACCAACACCGCCACAACCACCACCACCATCACCACCACTATATAATAGCAAATAATTGTTTAGTATAACAATAATATTTTTTTTAAAATCAAAAGAGCGCATCTTCTTCCTCTTAGTTTTATAATTCACCCAGAAGAAATTTCTTAATTTTAGTCCCCTATCACTAGGGTCTCCTTCTAGGACGGTAATTGCAATTTTTAATTGAATGGTTGTGGAGATGGTCATGTCTTCCTCTTTTTTTTTTTTTTCAATATTAAAGGCAATTAGTTGTAAATTTAAGTCAAATTAATGTCTTAACTTAAAGATAAAAAGACATTAAAAAAAGGCAATCATTTTTTTTTTACTAAAAAAAAAAAAAGCAATCACATTAATTAAAAGATAGAAAATACCAAATAAAATAGCAATATATTTGAACCAAACCTCAACATTTTATTATATAAGATAAAAAAAAAAAAAAAAAATCGTTTTAAAAAACTAGTCAGACGTATTTGAACCAAACTATTTCTTAGTTTTTTTTTTTTTTTTTTGGTTAAAATATTTATTAGTTTCACCTGGTCAGATGTATTTAATTAATTAATTAATTAATTATATGGGTTTTGCCTTGGTTTTGATATCCTCGTTTTTCTCTTCCAAAGTGGTAGGGGCCACATTTTGATTGATTGTTGTCTTCTTGTGTCAATCCTAATTTCCCATGTGCTATTGTCTGATAATGTTACTTCCTTTTTGAATTATTTCACATTTTTCCGAAATGGTAGGGGCCACGTTTTGACTGATTGAATTGCTGATAGTCAGTCAGTCAGCAATGGTAAATTGGATCTTGCGAATGTGAATCTATAGCCTAGTCGGGGGTTCAGTTCTAGGTGTTGCACTTAAAAATTGTTTGGTTACTATTTTTGTTATTTTCTCCACTGAGCTGAGAGAGGGTATCCTTCGGTTTTTACTTTACCACTTTCTTGGAAAATGTTTGGTAAAATTCTGATTAAGGGTCCGTTTGGATTGAGCTTATTTTTGCTGAAACTGAAAACTGAAACTGAAAACACTATAACAAAATAATTTTTAAATGTGTGAATAGTGCCGTGGGACCCATTTTTAATGAAAAAGTTGCTGAAAAGTAGAATTTGTGGGTCCATGAACAGTGCACGGATGCACTATTCACCTTGGAATAGTCAACCTTTGCGGCTACTGTTCATAAACCGTGCATGAACAGTAGCCGCACTCTCAACTTAAACGCTTGCCACAAAAAAAAAAGAAAAGGAAAACGCGAAGCTGAAAACGCAACGCGTTAAACGCCGAATCCAAACGGCTTCTAAGTGTTTGTTTGTCATGATTAGTTTTGCCAACTTATTTTACTATTCAACTTATTTTTGTTATTATTTACGGGCTACATGGCACTTTTTGGTACTATTTATGAGTCTCATTGTACTATTTCAGCTAACTTTTACCTTTATCTACAGTACTTTCAACAAAAAGTTTTCAGTTTTAGCAAAATAAGCAGAACCCATAACTAGTAGCAAAAATAAGCTGAATAGTAAAATAAGCTGGCAAATTTCATCCATACCAGACGCACATTAAATATTTGATCTTTCAATTAAAAATTGAGATTGTTCGCTTGGGAAGTTGTTGGCTGTTGAATAAAATTGACTATTCTAGCAATTTTGAATGTATCCCACCATTTTACCATGAATTTCTCTTAAGACTAATATTTAATGGTGAATTTGGAAAGATTACATAATTCCAATGGGAAATTCATGGGAGAGTAAAGTTCAAATTAATTTTGAAAAGAGATAGGAGATTTTTGTAAATTGATGATAGATTAAATGAACCAAAGGCCCATTTTTGAAAGGCCTCATTAATTTTAGATCCATGGACATGGTCAATAATTTTTTAGATAGGGGCAAAAATAGCCCACCATTCAAGAAACTAATTAGGAATTTTTGTATCGAAATGGTAAAACCAAGAATGGCTCATTTCTTTATTATGATGTCTAGTGTTCGTTGTTTATAACTCCAGTCTATAACTACAAATGTTAGATCATTTTGTATAGTTGTACTTTGATTATATAATGTATTATAAACTCGGTTTAAAACACTATTATTATTTTCGTGCGTGTTCTAATAAGTATTACTGTTTACTAAAAATATATATATATAAATATATATATATATAAAACACTTTGAACCATGCATCCATGTAGCCCAGTAACCGTAAAATTGAGGATCAAATTTTCTTGAAAATATTTTCCTTTTTGGTGTCTTCCTAGAGGGGTGGACTGAGTATTGTTTTGATTTTACGCTTACGTGGGATATTTGAGTTTGGTCACTAATCTTTAGATTGTGGGTAATGATTTCAGAGTTTCTGTCTACTACGCTGAACTCATAATTTTTTTTTTTTCAAATCGCTTGGAAAAAATGCCAATTGTTTGGGAGATATTTCTGGATAATTTTCTAATGATCAAATTGAGATTCAAATTTTCTGGTTCTATCATGAAAAATGGGCGATTTTAAAAATGAGATTAGATGGGCTAGTCAAATTTGGATGACTGATGCTGGGTAAAGGTAGATACATAAGATGGAGTTTTAGGCACTTGAGCGGATGACACATTGGACGAGGAAGGTCTAGGGCCCGTTTGGTAAGAGATTTTTAGTAATGTTGTTTGTATTTTTTGAAAATACGTGTGAGTGAATAAGTGTGAAAATACGCGTAATGTTGTTTAAACATTGAAAACTATTGTTTAAACAACAATAACAAATGAGCCACTAGTTACTAGGGCAAAAGTTGGTGGTTTGAGGAATATTTTCTAGCAACAATAATCAAGTTCAGCCCCAAGAATCCTGGCATTTAATGCAAAACGCTCTAAAATCCCATCATTACCCAAAAAAGCAAAGCAACCCCTAAAATGGATTTTCCTACTTCTGATCAAAAATCCCAGGAAAGCTTGACTCTGATTCATCACCTCTGAGTGGTCATACGTTTTTTGGATCCTTGTCAATAAATGCTTCTCTAAAAACTCCATTATAAAAGTACAAGCAAACTAACCAAAAAACCAACCTGGCTACCCCTCTCAAAGACCTTGGAAATTCGTTGGCCATTCTTTTTGTTGGTGGTTTAGCTCTCTTTTTGCTCACCACCCATCATCCTTAGCCTACACCCATCTAATCCCATATACTCTTCTCACTCCCTTTACACTACCACAGCTCATAAGTGTCCTCCAGCTGGTCATAAACAGCCCATTACCCATAAAAGACTTCGGTCTCAGTATCAATCACATCTCACTCACTCAAAAGTAGCCCACGTTCATCTTATTCATGCCTTATAAATTTACACTCACTAAAATCTTAGCCCATTAAAATCTTAGCTTGATACTTGCTGCACTGAGCTGGGGATGTTTCTCTCCCTTCACACCATGCCAATTAATCCTCCTTTTTTTCTTCCAAGGGAACCTTTAATTTTTACTTTTTACTTTACCGTTAGGGGTGGCAAAGTAAGCCCAAACCCATTTGCCCACCCAAACCCACCCACTCTAATTGAACCCAAACCCACCCAATTATTAGTTGGGTTAAATGGACATCAACCCAATTAGACCCAATAATTATTGGGTTTTAACTAAGAACCCATTGAACCCCATTTAACCCAAAAACAATTTCCTCAAATTCAACCTAGCCCTTCCCATAAAAAAAATTAATAAATAAACATAGTTTTTAATAATAAAAAATTGGGACTAAACAAATGGAAATTAACCATCCTGTGATTTTCTCGGTAACCAAACAGAGTCCAGATATTTAAGAAATTTAAGAGAACATTTGAAACTCAAATATACAAATTCTCTTTCTCTTTTCCAGCATTTTCTCCCCAACCAAACAGAATAATATTGCCAGCCTTTGAAGTAAGCCGCTATTTCGAACCCAAGTAAAATCACAGACACCACAAGAACATTTTGATGCAGAAATAGAACCTGGTTTTCACTGCCGGGTTCTCTTTCTCTTCCCCATTCCCTCCACCAAAGCGTCGTCGTTCTCATGCTCGTGCTCGTTCTCGTTTTCGATTTCGTCGGAGTCGGTTCAGCTCGAAGCGAGATGGAGGCGGATCAAGGCGGTGAGGCCGAACATTGCAGAGGCGATGGAGGTCAAGCAACCGGCGGCATGGTGGGCTTTGAGCATTAGGACCCAAGTGAGCTGCTTGGAGTTTTTGCGTCCTCAGTGGCCTTTGTCTCTGGTACGACCTGACTCGGGCGAGTTGGTTGTGATGAGAAAATCATCCTCCGTCGGACCCTCCAGCTCCACCATTGACCAATTCGGATTCTCCATCTTCACCACCACCGGCGTGCCATGGTGGCTCTCTTTCGCCCACCATTGAAATGATGGTGCCATTCTTTCCTCTCTCTTTAAGGTCCGATCTCACACAATGAGACCTTTAAAAACACCAAAAACTCAAAACTACAAGCTTAGCACGTGCGATGAGACAAAGAAGAGCGAGGAGGTGAAGGTGGCGAAATTGGATGAGCAAGATCAGAAAGTCGAAGAGGATGAGCAAAGTGAGAAAATCGACGAGAAAGTGACGGAATTTTTTTTTTTTTTTGGGGTTAAAACGGAAAATTAAAATGTTGATGTGTCATTTAAAAAATGCAAACTAAAATATTTTGGTACTTTGGTCCTTTTCACTTTTTAGGGGGCATTTTGGTAATTTTAATAATTGGGTAATTGGGGTTTACCCATTATAATTGGGTTGGGTTGGGTTTGGGTTAGAAACAATTAATTAAATGGTTTTTAATGGGTAAATAGGTTTTATATACCCAACCCAATTATGCTCACCCCAAACCCACCCAAACCCACCCATTTGACACCCCTATTTACCGTTGAAGGATATGATGTATTTGTAACAATTGAACTCTTCCCTCATCTTGATGTAATGATGGCTGAAAGCGCAATAAATTCCTCTTGAATGAGACACATAAGGACCTAAAATTTCCATAAATTTATCTAATTATTGATGGCTGGACCGTGTAATTCCACATTTACCATTGGACAATTCATCTTTTGGACTTAAGTGTAACTTCACCCTTACCGCTAGAGAATTTACTTCCCTCGAACTATCAAAACAGGACCACTAATGTATTAACTAAGTATTGTAAGGTATTTTTCATTGGGCTTTTGTTGTTGTTTTGTTAAGTGCAGCCTTTGTTTTCCTTGCTTTAGTAGGCTTGTCATCACACCGATAGCCTTTGGGCGTCATTTTAAGAGCCCACAGTTGAGTTTCGGTTTGGTTTCCCAACATCTCATTCAGAGGCATAAATTTCCCCCTCCACAACAGTTTGCTCGAGCGAGTTTCGAGTGAGCTTGAAATGATGTGTTTTATGCCCAAAAAAAAAGAAAAAAGTTTTACTAACCCATTTGACATGATTTCACGTGCTTTACAATCAAAAGTGTTTTCAATTATTTTTTGAAATGGTATTACACCTAATTAGTGTCATTTTATGGTGCCTATTCATTTGAATCCTCACTATATCTATAGAATTAAAATAGAGGACAAAATCAATTGTTTCTTGCAATATGTGTATACACACACACACACACACACATATATATATATATATATAACATTAAATTCAGTAATATAATTATGTTGAATTCCCCTATCCCTCATATTCTGTTTTTCATTTACTTCATGGTTACTCTCCCATTTCCATTTATCTATTTCTATATCTGCTATCTTTTTTCTGTTGTCTTCTATTGGTATAATGACTCCTGCTGGCGTTAGGCTTTTCCTTTCTACTCTTTCTGTGTTTTCAGTTTGAATACTCTATTATCTCCTTGTTATCTGTTGCTTCTAATTTTTGTTTACCCAAACTTTTGTTATAGTTGCATACTGTTGTGACCTGTAAGCCCCTTTCAGTGCAAGTTTAACCTTGTAAGCCTTGTATATCCTTGGAAGTAGCCATTCTAGCCGGTGTTTGGCGTTTTAGGCGAAATAGGATTAGCAATTGGTTATGGATGCACGAGAAGGCAAAGTTTCATGGAAAAGTATCTCTGTTACAAATCTTTGAGTAACTACTTTAATTCGAGGACAAGTAATTAGGCTTTAATTGAGTTTTCAATCTTTAAACATGAATAGGTTGTTTAGGAGTAACTCTTCCACCAGCTCTAAATCTTCCATCCCCCCTTGCATTCCTGAGATCCCTTACGGTGATGGATATCTAAATTCTAAAGATTATAGTGTATCTGATGTTGACCTCAAATTGGGAGATTGGAATATCCCTAAGGTTCCTACCAGTGAAATTTATAAATCTTCATGGTCTATAAAGAAAGCCTTTAAGATCAATTATCATGTCAAAACTATAGAACAAGTTTATGGAATAAACAAAGAATATGAGACATGTTACTTACTTAATCCAGACACCATTAAAGCTCATAAGAAGCAAGGACATAACTTCCTGCACATAGGTCTTGTCCAAGTTGGAGTTAAGCCACTCATCAGAAAAGGGTTGGACTGTTCAATCCTTATGGCCCTCAGAGACACCCGTCATATAAGATTCAATGACAGCCTTTTAGGAACCATAGAAACCAATATTAGCAGTGGGCCAGTTCACTTCGACTGTTTCCCAGTTCACTTCGACTGAAAAATCTGGGAAACAGTCGAAGTGAACTGGCCCAATTGGACCTGCTGCTGAATGAGGGTTCAGCTTTCTTAAATAGGCTAATGGGAGCCTTGGATCCCCTGAAAAGATGCTGAAAAATCGGAGGGTAAAATGCTTTTACTGGGGGGAAAACTTTTTTCCACCGAAAGCATTTGATTCTTCTGAAAAGGAAATTTGGACTACTCATGAAGAATAACTTTTACTGTTCATGAATAGTGTTTTGCCTTCTGAGTGCATGTCATTCAATATTTGGACTACTCATGAGGAATATCTTTTGATGTTCATGAATAGGGATCTGTCTTCTGGGTGCTGGTGTTGCCCTTGAGAAATTGTTAATCTCCATCTAAATTGTAACCATCATAAGGGTCTTAGGAATCTTGAAATAATGGATTATTAGGATCATGATTAATGGAGGCTTCTGAAGAGGCAGGAGAAGCTTTTTCTACTGACTCTAATTGTTCTGACTGGAGAAGCAATTGCTGGGCAAGATCCTTTAGTTCTTGGCTAGATTTTCCAGCAACTTGGATTGAATCAAGACTGGACTAAGACCTTGTACTTTGAGCAATGGCCTTCTGAAATGGGGGAGGGAAATCTTTATGCAACTGATTGATGACCTGATCAATTTTGAGACTGTCCCACCATTTAACTGAAAATTCTCTGTTTAATAAATTGTTATTAATTGCATAAGACCACATGCTAATCCAGTGGATTCTGTATCTGATTGTCATATGCAAAATAGCTGGAAACTGGAGATTGAAAGGGCTGAGTCTTGAACTGAAGAACCGGAGAGCATCCTGGAGAGGTTCAGGGAAAATCTGAGGGTGGGTAGATCAAAACAGACTTCCTAATTAAGTTTTTCTTCAAACTTTCTGATCTCTGTTTGGATGTCTTGGCCGGCTAATTTTTCTTCAATTTTCTTGTATCTCAGATCATCTTGGAGATACTTGATATGTTGAGTTTTGGCACTAATTAAGTTTAAGGTTTTGGAGACACAAACATCTTAGAGAGAACTAATCTCTCTTGGTTCAGGGCTCCTAATGAACTTAAACTTGACAGGCTGGCCAAAAGGATGAGTAGTAATGCCATCACTATCTGTAGTAAAAGGATATAATAAACACATGAATGGGTTTCCTAGGATGACTCTATTTGTCATGTTTTTGACGAGGACAAAGGTTGTTTTAAAACATGTATTGTCTTGGCAAACATGGGCTTTAGGGATTTTGAATTCAATCTGCATTTTTCCACCACTGGCAAAAGTTAATCTTTCTTTGGTCTTTTGAAAGTATTTTGCAGGAATGATCCCTTCTTGGATGCAGTTAAGATCAGCGCCTGAATTTATTAAGGCTATGACCTCAAATTCAAAATCTTTGCTAATGACAATCCTGACCTTGGAATGCCATTTCTGGAAGTTAATCCTACTAATGGTTTCTAAGAACTTCAGTGTTGTTGGTTCTGGTTCTTCTAGGGCTATATCAGATGTAGGATTAACTATATCATTATCAGAAGGAAGCTGATATGAGGGACCTTCCTCATTGTTTAGATGAGAAGCATTTTCTAAATATCTTACCTTTTGGTCAAGGAGGTTGTGATCTACCTTAAGTATAATTAACTCTTACTTAAGGTTTCTAATTTCACTTCTGGTTTCTTTGATCTCATGTTGAAGATCGTTGACAGTAACGTCCTTCTTAGATTGAGTGAACCTATTGTAGCTTTTCTCGAGATCAACTTTTGGTTCCTGGATTTTGGGTTTACTAGTGTCTCTGGCCAAAGTTTCTTTAAATTGGCTGAGTCTTTGAGCTTTGATCAAAGGGTCTTTTATGGCTTCAATAAGGTCAAGAAGAAGTTCTTCTTGTTTGGTGAGGACGTTGATAGTTTTGTTTTTGCAACAACTATCTTTGCATGCTAAAGGGATATCTGGGCTGCTAGAAGAACTAGTGGAGATAGTAGAGGATCCTGAGGACTGGTCTAATTGGTATATCTCGTTGTCACTGGAACTACTGGAAAGCTCATTTTCAGTATTAAGTTCCAGAAGCTGGAAGATTTCTTTTTTACTGGTTGGTCAGAAATTAGGGTGTTGATAAGGGATTTAGCCTTGGATCTACACTCTTTTCTAAAATGGCCCTTTTTCCCACACTTAAAGCATGTCCCTTTGGTACATGCAGTTTGTGTAGAACTTCTGTGTTTACCACTGTCTTTGTGGTAATTTCTTGAGGTCACCTTGGTCTTGCTCAGCCTTTTATGTTTAGAAAAATGCAGAGATAGAAAGAGGTATTCCCATATTATTCATCAACTACAAGCCCCTTAACGAAGTCTTAGAATGGGTTAGGTACCCCATTCCTAACAAAAAAGACTTAGTTAATAGACTTAGTAAAGCAGTAGTTTTTAGCAAGTTTGACATGAAGAGCGGTTTTTGGCAGATACAAATCAGAGAGTCTGATAGGTACAAGACAGCCTTTACCACACCCTTTGGACATTATGAATGGAATGTAATGCCCTTCGGTCTAAAAAAACGCACCTTCTGAATTTCAGAATATCATGAATGAGATTTTCAATCCATTCTCTAGTAACTCAATTGTGTACATTGATGATGTGCTCATCTTTTCTGAATCCCTAGACCAACATTGGAAACACTTGCGAGCATTCCTTCATACCATTAAGCTCAATGGTCTTGTTATTTCAGCCCCAAAAATCAAGCTTTTCCAGACTAAAGTCCGTTTTTTAGGCTTTGATATCCACCATGGTGTCATCAAACCCATTAATCGTGCTATTCAGTTTGCTGAAAAGTTCCCTGACCAAATCCTAGACAAAACCCAACTCCAGAGATTTCTAGGATCTCTTAATTATATTTCCGATTTCTATCAAAATCTCAGGCAGCAATGCAAACCTCTTTTTGATAGACTCCGTACTAATCCACCTCCATGGACTCCAGCTCACACAGCGATTGTCCAAGAAATCAAAAAATATGTCAAACCTCTCTCGTGCCTAGGAATTCCCTCAGTCAATTTCTACAAAATTGTCCAAACTGATGCCTCTAACACAGGTTATGGTGGCATTCTCCTTCAGAAAACCACTCCAACTGCTCCTGAACAGATAGTCTGTTTCCATTCGGGAATATGGACCCCTACTCAGTTCAACTATAGTACATTTAAAAAAGAAATTTTATCTATAGTATTATGCATCTCAAAATTTCAAAGTGATCTTTTAAATCAAAAAATTTTAATCATAATTGATTGTAAATCTGCAAAGCATGTTTTAGAAAAAGATGTTCAAAACATTGCATCAAAACAAATTTTTGCAAGATGGCAAGCCATCCTCTCAGTTTTTGATTTTGACATTGAATTCATTGAGGGGTCTCAAAACAGTATCCCTGACTTCCTCACTCGTGAATTTTTGCAGACTCCAAACCAGCATGTCCGGGAAAAGACCCGTACAACCCCAACCTCCAAAGTTACCTAAACAGCAAAATACCATCAGTACTGGCCAAGCTCAGAACCCTGGCCACCAAGGTTCTACATAAAATATTTTATATAGAATTTCTTGAGTAATTCTAGAATTACTATATGTATATATTAGGTTTTGTTGTATCTTGAAGACAATTTGCCTGTAGGCTGTAGCCCTTTAGTTTCTGTGAAGTTAGGACAAAACAAATCTGGAAGACAACATTTTATATATATATATATATATATATATATATAAAACTTCTTGAGTATTTCTAGAATTAATATCAGTAGATACTCAAGTTTTGTTGTATCTCGAGACTATTTGCCTGTAACCCTTCATTTTTTTGTTCTTTCCTTCCCCCACTATCCCCAACACTCAACTATGCTTAATTGAGAGCTACTAGATTAGCAGTTTTTTTTTTCGCTTGACAATGATACATACCTAACAAATTTCACCACTTTTTTTACAACATGTTGAATTGACAGAATATAATTATTGGTAACATTATTGTTATTTGGGACAACCACTATCATCACATTATGATACACCAATTATGGACTGCCACATCATGTGCAAAATTTATTGTTAAATTATGTGTACTCAGACTCTCTCTCTCTTTAGCTAGATACATATCTTTTTCATTTTCAGTACGAAGAGTACGTACGTACCAGTGCAGGTCTTTAGATCTAACTTAAAAAACCCTCTTTCTAATTAGCATGCATAATAGGTGAAAGTAAAACCCCATAGTTTTAATGAACGGTTTAGGAGCAAGTATATATAAGCGACAAATATCCAACCCACAATTTTAATGGAAAGCTAATTAATTACATTCTAAGCAGAGGGGTTAATCTAGTCTTCAGAGTATTATACGTACTTGTCCAACTTTTACGAGGTACATCTAACACAAAACCCTAGCAAGGTCTAGCAGAAACAGAAAACACATGTTTCTGAAAAAGGAGAAGAGAAAATAATGAAAGTAGTGAAAGGATGCATGGTTGCTTGTTGTTTTATTGGTGACAGAGAATATAAAAGTAGTGGAAAGTGAAGGGCTTGGTTGGGTTAGTGCGTTCAAGTCCCAATCTCTGCAATGCTGTGTAAGGCTGGCCTCCATTGCCCACCACCACCACCACCACCACCACCACCATAGTGCCTACCCACGCCTCTACCAGTGCTGCTGCTGGTGCTGCCATCGTTGCTTCCCAGATCATGGTGAATCTCCTGCTCCATCTGAAAATGAGAGAGAGCACAGGCATGAATTAGAGTTAAGACTCACGTCATGAGACACTGACAATTCAAAAAACAAAAAAGCAATAGGCATTGCCACCTTTTTTTTTTTTTTTTTTTTGTTTATTTTTGCTATTGCAGTAGATTCACTACTAGCTTGAAGCAAGAAAAGTATGACTTGGTTGTTACTTGTCAATTGTCATAAGCTTATTTTTGGAACTTTGCTTAAATAAGGATAAAAGTACAATTGTCATTAAAAGATTTACATAAATAAATTAATTAATATTGAAGCAATATAAGTAAATCATCTAAGAAATGCAGCATTACCTATCCTTTGCATTTAAGAAGTTTTATGTACTAAAAAACAAAATCCAATAAGTTTAGATAAACAATAAATTTTAATACCTTTTTTTTTTTTTTTTTTTTTTTTTTTTTGCAATGGTTTAAATGGAAAATTCTGATTGGTGTGCGATAAAAGCAACCATGTAAAAAAATTGTAAATTTTATTAGCATTGAACCATTAAAAAAAATGCAGTTAAAGAAGTTGTAAAAAGTTAACAAAGTAAAATTGCATCAACATATTTCGAATTCAGATGGTATTGTCTAAGGTCTATACTTACCATTCGGTCCAATAGAGCCACAGACCACAGAACAAGGATTTTTTATTTATTTTTCTTTCTTTTCGAGAGAGAAGTCCTCAGAGCAAAGATAATTGATAATTCATCAATCCAATAGAGGACAAAGTACCAAAAAGTCAATAAGTGGGGAAAAAGCCTTTGCGTGATTTCTTAAAGTGACTTTGTTTCTTTGTCGTTGCTCCTAATAAGAGACAAGTAAATGGTGGACGATGACGATGATCTTTTCAGCAAATTAAAGGTGCTAATGTTAAAATGAACAGTGTGAAAAAATGGTTTTAAAGGACACAGTACACGCATGCACTTCAGTCACCATGATCTACAATTGAAGTTCATTTGTTAAACTATATATTAACCATTCATGTTTAAGTTTCTAAACTCTCCTAGCTGTAGCATGGAATGGAACTACTACACCATTTCGTTTGTAGTTCCTTGACTCCTATACCTTGAAGTTATCACAAAACGCGCCTATGGATAAAGTATTAGCAACCACATACAAAACTGAAGACTCCAAGTACAGAAATCAATTCCTATAAATAAATAATAAAAAAAGTACAGAAATTAATAATGGACACAGCACACAGAGCATTGACGTACACAGATATGACTTATAAGCATCCGTGGCATGCTTTAAAGGGTAAAATGAACAGATGACCAAGTCCAACTTTATTTTTCTGCTAATTAATGCAGTCTGCAACTGCATTTGGTACCTTGTCTAGATTGCATCTGCAGCATTTAGACTTGAGAATCAATTCTCCCTCGCTAAAACAAACGCAAGAATAGAGAAAAAATAAATAATGAGAGCCAATTATGCTTTTGCAGAAGAACCTAGATGAAATTTTGTGTCTGTTTAGTTAGTTTATTTTTTATCAATTTATTTTATTATTTAAATTATTTTTACTATTATTTATAGGTTCTACTGCACTTTTTGGTATTATTCATGAGTCTTACTATATTATTTTAACTAATATTTATTTTTATCTACAATACTTTCAGCAAAAAATTTTCAATTTTAACAAAATAATCGAATCTCAAACTGACCTTACATGAGCAATAGATTTCTAGCAATAGATTTCTAGGAACAACTTTTTATCACAGCACTTATCTTATAGATTATAAGTGATTACTAATTTACTTATCATTATCACTTTCAACCACTTTTTTTAGAATTGTGCCAAAAATTGTCTACAAATTTTTTTTGTGGAATAATTATGGAATTGTTCTCAACACACACTTTGTCTCAACTTATACATTTGTCCATTTGTGATTGAATTACTACACTTACATATGGGTCCACTCTAACACTAAATACTTATATTTAGTAATGAAAAGTAATCTAATCATTGTTTAACACGTGCATGGCTAAAATTGTCTTAAAACTTTTTGATAACTATAAATAAGGCCGACATCACAATGCCTAAAAAGTCTTAATATGCAGCTTGGGGAGGATGAGGAGTGGAGGTGGGGTGGGGGGTTGTGTTTTAGATAACATTAATAAATATACCAAATGAATTAGTTTATAAATTAACGTAACATCAATTATATATAATAATAAATAAAAAAACTATTCAAACATCATTTATTCAACGATTAAGTTTTTTATGACTACTAATTATATTTATTATCACATAATTTATAAATTTTAGATAGTAAAATTTGTAAATACTTCTTACTTTTTCAAAACTTGGTATACGTTGCCAACTTGCCACAAACTTTTAGTTTTTTTTTTTTTTCTTTTTGTCCAACTTTTTTTTAGAAACAAAAAGCAATGAAATTAGTTTTTTTTTTTTTTGAAATTTTGTGTAACTAGATTTATTAAATGTTCGTTTGAAATCTGCTTATTTTACTAAAATTGAAATTTTTTTGCAGAAAGTACTGTAGATAAAAATAAAAGTTAACTGAAATAATATAGTAAAACTTATAAATAGTACTAAAAAATATAGTAAGATCTATGAATAGTAATAAAAATAAATTAAATAATAAAATAAATTGACAAAAATAATTCATGCCAAACGAAATCAATTTTAACATGGTACATGGAGGAAAAATAAATTAAAAATAAGTCTTAAGTTTTGGCTAAAAAAGCACATTTGTTCTCATAAAAAAAAAAAAAAAAAAAAAAAAAAGCACATTTGGGAGGAATCTGAAACCAATTTTACAACGTCATCTCTTACGCATTTTTTATCCAGGGAAAATTTCTAATGAAATGAAATAAAGCATGTTTAACATGGTACATGGAGGAAATGCCTCGAGATCCGTAAACTAAGGAAAGTCCAGATTCCTCCAACACAATTTTCCACCAAAGATATACATGATCTGACACTTTTTTGGTTATCGTTCCTATTTTTCTTTTCTTTTATAAATCGGTTTTATAAATTGATTTTTGGTACAAAGAGAATTTCATCCCGAATCTTTTCCTCAACCACAAAAGAACTTAATCAACCGACCTAATTGAAACTGAAGCATTGCATGAGTCATGCAAAATTTTAGCCATTCCACTTTAAAAATACCTACCTCGGTTAGTGTAAAATTATGCATTTTAGCTATTAAATTGTAGTTGTGTATATGCATTTTTTATTCATTCTTTACGTTATAGAAAAATGAATGTCGAAAGTAGTAGATGATGGTTGTGACAGGTGAAGTGGGAAAAATAATTTAAAAAATAAAAATATACATATCCTAATTAAGTAAATAATTAATTTAAAAAATTGATCCAAGTATTTTTTTGAATATTTTTTAAATGATTGTGTAAAATAGAAAAGATAAACTCATATATTAAAAAAAATTATAAATTTTTGTACAGAATACTTGGTCTAAGTTGGCTTAACTTTTTACCCAAAAAAAAAAAAAAGTTGGCTTAACTAACAATAGGTTAATAACTATGTTTTGTTAGCTTTTTGTCAAAAAAAAAATTTGTTTATAATTTTAAGAAAAAGGAGACAGTTCAAGATTACCTACTGTACTTTTGATTACTGGAATAGTCCTTCCGTCAGTTTTATGAAAGAATGGAATAGACGCTAAAGCTATCCCTATTGCTATGACTATGACATGAGCCTAATAAGTAATATGCCTACGAGGCCCTGTACTTACGGTTTCTCGAAATCGAAGCCCAAAAAAAATAAAATCAAATGCCACTCTGACTAATTTACCCTAAAACATTTGAATAATTTAACAGTAAAAATAAATGAAGATTAAAGTGTTCTTTTAAGGTTTTAACTGTTTAAGTACTAACCTTATTATTAGATTTAGGATTCGGATTTGGATTCGAACAACCCGAGCCTTTTTTCCTCAACTCAACGCCAAGCCCAAGTCCTCCTCTCTCAAGCAATTTGCCCAGTTTCACACACTTCTTTGCAGCAAACTCCTTCAACACATCTGCAACCAACAATTAATTAATACACCAAAAAAACAACACACGTAAATCCAAGCAAGGGACAAGCTAGAATAGATTGGCCATGACAAAATTAATAGCAAAAAAATTTACCCATTAAACGAGTTATGGGAATGACACGATCTTATATAAATCGTTATGGGTTTGAGTACATATATAATTGTGACATGTAGACTGTAGTGCAGTAATACTAGGCTTGAGAGTGTTTAACTTTACCTTCGAAGCTGATTAAACGATAAACGTGTCCGATGAGCAAGGTATCGTCTGGTCGGAGAAGCTTGAGCTGCTTCAATGGCGTCCCATTCTCTGACTTCAAAGTCGGAGAGGTCACCACAAGTGCAACGTAGTGGCCTGGGTTCGAGGTCATGATCTCGTGGGCACTCACCGACCAGTAAATCCTCTCGATCTTGTTCGCCGGGTGTTGGATCACCACCGTCGCCGCCTCCGCCGCCTGACAGTTCCCCATGATCTCCCTCTCTAACAAACTCCGCGTGAAACTCTTAAAAACTACTACAAACCCAACAATATATCTAAACGAACTCAAGCTATTTAATTCTTCAAACACTCAAAACTGTCTCTTCTTTAGTACTTTGAAAGAGGAAAAAACCGTTTTGTTTCGGAGCTAGCGTTAAAATACGTACGGTGAAAACAGACGTAATCTTTATGGTTTCGTTTCTATACTAATACTATAGTACTATACCTAGGTGAAGGGAAGGGATTGAGTCCCTGTATTAGGGAAGCTAATCAGACATTAATGATTGACAATAGGCAATAGCCAAGGACTAAGAGAGATCACCGAATAACGAAAACACCGAGAGTACCCCAGAACTTATTTCTCTCTCAGTACTTCAACTTTTAGCTCATTTAGAACAATGGGAAATGATTCATTTTGGGTGGGTGTGCGTGGGTTTTAGAGGAATGAGAGATGAGAGTGGTGGGTGCTTTAAATCATATATGACGATTTCATGATCAGATTATTGTATTGAAGAGGATAAAGAGTAAGTGGTGTACGAACGAACACAGAGAAAAAACTTTTACTTTAGTTGAGACGTGTTAGATCTGCAAAAACACCTGGGGGTTGCGTCTAAAGGTTTCAGACAGATAGAGAGTGCGTTGTGGGACCGGTCTGGATCTTAAATTTAATTGGAGGATTTGTGAGGTCATGATCTGATAAAAATGGTAGGTTTCTTCATTGATACTTGTTGGTAGATACGTTGGGTTAAAGAGGAAAAAAAAAAATTTGGATCAGGGTATATCATGGTATAGTTATTGTTCAATGTAATGAGACATAATTTTTCAAAAAAAAAGAATCTAATAAGGCATAAAAGTTATTTGGTAATGTCATGTCTAAAATTGTATTATTAATTTTCCAAAGTGGCAAAAACAGAAGGTTTATCATTTGATGTGATGAAATATTATCAAATTGGATGTATTGTCACAGTCTAAAGGTAAAATATTAATAATGATAAAATCATTATTATATAAATGGGTTTATACAAATATAGTTTGTTCTATGTGTGATTAAACTTACTTTTAAAGGTAAAAGATTGGGGAGAAAAATTGAAGTGAAAATTGAAATTTTTAGTGGTGGTTACTATGAAGCATGGATAACAACAGAAACAAAGTGACTTCGGAAGCTTTATGTGTAAGAGCATTTTCATCCGCTTATAAATTAACAAAAGTATTAATATTTCGTCTTAATAAAAATCACTTTATTTATTCTATTTAATGACTCTTACAATATATTATACATCTTATTCTTTATTATATAATACACCACATTAAAATAATATATTTTTTACACCTAACACAAGTCACATGCATGTTTGAGAATGAAAGAGAAAGAATAAAAAAAGGATAATGCTTGTTTGAGAGATAGGATGATGGGATGAGTAAGAGAGAGAATAAAAAAATCGAAAAGAAATAACGCATAGTGTTAGAATTGTGTGGTTAAATTATTAAATTCACTATATCTCAATAACTTAAACTTTTGAGAAAATCAGTAATTCAACATGGTATCAAAGTATGTTAATAAAAGTATTAATATTTCATCTTAATAAAAAAATCACTTTATTTATTCTATATAATGACTCTTACAATATATCATACATCTTATTCTTTATTATATAATACACCATATTAAAATAATATATTTTTTTACACCTAACACATGTTGCATGCATGTTTGAGAATGACAGAGAAAGAATAAAAAATGATAATGCTTGTTTGGGAGAGAGGATGACTGGATGAGTCAAAGAGAGAATAAAAAAATCGAAGCGAAAGAACGCATAATGTTAAAATTGTGTGGTTAAATTATTAAATTTACTATATTCCAATAATTTAAATTTTTTAGAGAATCGGTAATTTAACATAGTATCAAATAAAAAGTCCTAAGTTCGATTTTTGTTTCCTCCACTTTACCTTTCATTTAAATTTTCATAATGGATCCTTATACATAGATTGCTGAATATGTTACTCGTATGTTATTTATTTATTTTGTAATTTACCTTTTTTTTTTTTTTCAAACAAAATAAATAAAGAAAAGAGAGAGAGCTACACCAAAATTATTCGGTTGATCGTCTTTGGTGAAGTGTACTCCCACTCGTTTTACTTTGAGACTGTGTTTGTCTTCTAGTGTCGGCGGAACATAACATCTACTGTTGCCTGGTCTTTTTTTTTTTTTTTTGGCTGAATGTTGCCTGGTCATGTTACCAACTTTTGAATATTTCACATTCTTCCAAAGTAGCAGGGGCCACGGTTGATTGAATTGCTTACAGTCAAATGAATGGATCAAATTCCTCCGGATCTTGTGAATCTAGCTATAGCCTATCCTCTGAGCTGAGAGAGGTGTTGTGGGTCCAGCCCACGTGATAGCCCCATTCATTCGATGGGCTTTTTATCAAGAATTCTACTTCAAGGAGAACTCCTAGCAAAGCAAAGGAAATCATAATTCAATTGGAATTAGGAGACCGTATGTACTATGTTAGAAAACAAAAGGCTTGTTTATATACAGATAAGGTTGTTTGTATGGTTTTGTGGTGGTGTCTCAGAAACAGGCAGCCAAGAGAAGTAGAAGAAAATAGAGAAGAGAGAGTAAAGTGTTGCAGTCTTTGGAAGAAATAATTAGTGTACGTGAGAGCAAAGAAAACAAGAAGATTTTCTTTAGCCAATATTAGAGGATTTATTATTATATTTGGTGAATCTCAAGTTAGGCATAAAGTTGAGGATTATTGTAATTTATTTGATTCAGAGCTGGGTAAAGGTAGATACAAAAGATGGAGTTCTAGGCACTTGAGAACATGACACATTGTATGAGGAAGGTCTAATTACTTGGGCAAAAGTTGGTGGTTTTAGGAATATTTTCTATCACTTGAAATCTATTTGAAAAAGCCACATTGGTAGTTGGAGGGGGGATTGGAGGCCTAATGTAATGCCAGAATCAAATTATACTCCTGGGAGGAAAGTTAGCCATCACGTAGGAATCTTTGGTTATTGGTTTGGTTTTCTGATTTGGGCATTCTTTCCTGAAAATTATCAATTGAATATTTGTAAAGATCACTAGGCTTTTGCAATAATAAACTTTATCCTTTGAAAAACCATGGATGGTCACCGATTTGAGCCGGCAATGTTGGTGAGCATAGGCGCTGAATTGTGGAAGGAGCTTAAGGCTATGTTTGGTTGGAGTGAAAATAGGGAGGAAGTAAAATAGAGGAGAGAAAATAGGAGAGATTTTAGGTGAAAATGGTGTTTGGTTGGAGTGATTTTGGAGGAGAGAAAATGGTGGGCCCGCCTATTTTCTCCTATGGCCCACCATTTTTAAGCTCCCCCAAATTGGAGAGAAAATGGGAAGGGGAAGTGATTTAATAAAAATGACATTTTTACCCTCTTCTACTCTTCTAAAGTAAATTCAACGTTAACACTTTTTTTTTTCCTTTTTTTTTCCTTTGCTGCATTATTTTTTTTTTTCCTTTTATGGGTTCTTTGTCTGACGTTGAACATTGCTTCTTTTTTCTTTTTGTTTAAAATCTTTTTTTTTTTTTTTTTTTTTTTTTTTTTGGCTTTGTCTTTGGTTTCGTTGAACCTTTTTCTTCCTAGTTCTTTGCTACTCACATTTACATAGAACCAGTTTTTTCTTTTTATTTTTCCTTTATAAAATATTTATATAAAATAAGTTATGTAATAAGGGCATGAGAGTAAATTTATACAAACTCTATTTTCTATCCTTCCACTTTTTCACCCTCCAACCAAACACAAATAAGAGAAATTAAAATCTCTTCTATCTCCCCACTTTTCCATCCTCTCTCCATTTTCTATCCTCTTACTTTTCTATTCGCCAAACCAAACGGACCCTAAAGGTGGTGATTTGGTTTTGATGGTAATGACGATTTTTTTCCACTAGGGACATAGTCTGGAATTTGTCTAGGCCTGGGCCAAAATATGAACTAGAAAATTTTTATTATTCAAGAATAAGAAACAATTTAAAATTTAAAACTAAATTATTACATGAAAAATAAAAATAGTATCCACTAAATATTGACAAAAAACAAACAAAATAAAAGTTACAAACAACTGTATTTTAATATATTTCAACTTTATTATTTAAAATATATCAAAATGGGCTGGCAGTGCAATCAGGTTTCAAAAATTTGGTACGGTGCAAGTGGATTTTGGGCAGTTGGTTGCTAGTCTCATGTCAAGGTTGTCACATGAGGAGCTGGATTTATTTTGGGTGATCAGCTGGCAAATCTGGCATCAGCGGAACTCGGTCTTGCATGGGGGTGCTTTTCAACATCCATCACGGTCATACCAGCGGGCTTTGGATTATTTGAGTGAGTTTCATGAGGTGCAGGAGCATCTGAGTGTACCTGTGACAGTTCCGATTTCAGCAAGTCAGCCATGGCAGCCACCACAAGGAGATTTCTTCAAGCTGAACTTTGATGGAGCATGTTTTAATAATGGAGCTGATTCGGGTTATGGGGCTGTGGTTCGCAATGGGAATGGTGAAGTGATGGCTGCTATTTCAGCTAAGGGTGGGGCTGTGAGGGATAGTGAAGAGGTGGAGGTGCTGGCTTGCCGTAAAGCTCTTGAATTTGCTATAGATGCTGGGTTTATGGAGGTGATTTTGGAAGGTGACAATGCAAGGGTGTTGAAGACAGTGGAACAGGCTCAACCAGATCTAGCTCGGCTTGGGTTTATTTATGAAGATATTTGGTGCTTGATTGCAGGTTTTAGATCCTTTTCAGTCAATTGTGTTAGGCGTAGTGCCAATGGTGTTGCTCATGCGTTGGCTAGATTTGCTAGATTATCTGATAATGAAACTGTATGGTTAGAGTAGGATCCTCCACCAGCAATTGATGCTCTGTATTTGGATTCTAGTATTCTTCATTAATGCTATTCATTTGGTTCTGGCTTCAAAAAAACACTTTCTCAGTATTATCAAATTCATATATGATTAATGTTAGTGGCGGCTCTAGGAATTTTTCTCAGGGTGTTCCTAAAGAAGCATAAATTATACAATCTAATAAAAAGAGAAATTCATATATTGACAACAACAACAAAAAAAAAACACATAAATACATAAAGTTTACAATTGCCTTCTATGAGATTTCATATTTTGAAATCGTTGCATAATAGTTTCATTATCAATACTACAAGCTACATCTCTTTTAATGTACACAACTAAGAATGATGTAGAACAAATTATGGAGCAAAATTTAATTTTATTGGCATAAAAAAAACTGAGGATGTTCCCAAATTTTTTCTGAAGGGTAAACAAATAAAAATTTCAAATTATTATTATATATATATAAATTCAGGTCAAGGTGGTCCTGGGACCACCCTGGCCTTAAGGTGGCGCCGCCCTTGATTAATGTGGGAGGGAAGGATCCAAACACAGCATAGAGCCCACAGGCCTAGTCCTAGGATGGGTAAAGGACTATTCATGCACCAATCCAGACTTGACACGTGGACTAAGTCCGAGAAGGGAAGACATGGAGACCACACTAATCCAGACTGAACATGTGGACTAAGGTCCGAGGATGGGAAATGGACGGACCCACCGTCCAAGGAACCCGAGAAACAAATGCACCTTGGGAATGCCTCAGTTGGCTAACTGCACCAAAAAGTAAGGCACCATGGAAGACATTAGAGACGTGCAAGTAAAGAAGAGATTGGAAATATCTGGGGAAGGTAGCCATCACCTCCACATTCAATACATTGCACTAATTGAACTAGCCGCATGTATGAAGAAAAGACACCTGAACAATAGTTCCACAGCTCACAACACTCTCTACCACCTCCAGAAAGGTTCTAATGGGACAAGCATCCTAATTTCTACCCTAAGACCAAGGGTGAGCAGAGTGATACCGGAGCCGACCCAACTGACCGGCGCCGACCCAACCGTACCGCTTCGGGCACCGACTGACTAAGACGAGGCCGGCGATCGGTTGGAGAATCCCGCTCCGACGCCGGTGCGGTGTTGCCGTCGAAACTGCAACTCCAAACCGAGTTGGTTACCAAACCGACCGATATGGCTATGTTTGTTTCGTTCTGTTTCTTTCACTGTGAGAATCAGAGTTTTCACTTTTCATGTTTTGTGTTTTGGTTTTGTTGACAAAAACGATTCGTTTCATTTAGTAATTTAAAAAAATACATATAACAAAACGACGTCGTTTTTGAGCTAGGGTTGCTGATTTCTGTCTAGTATAAATACCATTTTTCAACTCTCAGCCACTCAACTCTCTCAGACCAGACGCTCTCAGTATCTCTCGCTCTCGCCTGAGTCCGTGGACCGTGACCAACAACTGACCGTGAGTCACTGAGTCACCTCTTGCAGCTCGGCAGGCTCGCCATTCACGAGTCACAACCAGGCCAACTACTGCCTAGTTGCCTATTGCCGCTCGCCGGTAACTCACTCCCTCTCTCTCTCTCTCTCTCTCTCTCTCTCTCTCTCTCTCTCTCTCTC